>JAOUQZ010043916.1:0-12302 GCA_028564935.1 Neosilurus hyrtlii | reverse complement strand
CCAGCGCTATCCTCTGTGCTGTTGCATGCTGGGGCAGCAGGCTGAGGGTTGCAGACGCAAACAAACTGAACAAATTGATTCGCAAGGCCAGTAACGTTGTGGGGATGGAGCTGGACTCTCTGACGGTAGTGTTGGAGAGGCGAATGTTGTCCAAAATGAAGACAAAATTGAATGAAGGAGCGCGTTCAGTGAGAGATTGATACCACCTAAATGCACCACTGAACGACACAGGAAATCATTCTTACCTGTGGTCATTAAACTGTACAACCCCTCCATATAGCAACAACATCCATTGTTATACATTTACATTTTGCATTTTACATTTACATTCTACTGTTTATCATATTGATAATACTGTACTGATATTACTCACTCGCAGGATTCATTCTGGATCTGTTAATGTAGATGTAAGATGATCTATTCTCTACTTGGTATGGAGCAACTGTGTCCTCCGGGGTCAATAAAGTATTCTGATTCTGATGGTTTCTGTGTGGAGTTTGCATGTTCTCCCAGTGCTTCTGTGGGTTTCCTCCGGGTACTCTGGTTTCCTCCAACAGTCCAAAAACATGAACATTAGGCTAATTGGTTGTTCCATTAGGCTAATTGCCTATGTGAATGTGAATGTGAATGATTGTGTGTGTTGGCCCTGCGATAGTCTGGCAAGTTGTTCAGGGTGCACTCTGCCTTCACCCAGTAAGTACTGAGATAGGCTTCAGGCTCCATGTGAGAAGTAGTAAGCGTATTTTATAGGCTATTTCAGAGCTTGCGAATGTGGTGAATGCGTGGGATTTTTCCATTAAATATCAGTCTGTATATTTCATCTTAACAGCAAAAGCTTGTGTAAAACAATATAGCTTGATGCAGCTGAGAAAAATCGGTACAGAAAAAACGAAGAAAATCAAGTTATACTTTCCATTTATGAAATTTTCATTAACTGGAGTGAAATAAATAGGAAATGTGTAAGTTTGGGAGGAAGAGATCTTGACAGTTTAAGTGCTGAAGTAATCACTTCACATTAGTCTGAATATAAATAACATTCCTTTCTGTCTACCGACATGTGTTTTCCCTCCCTATTTACTTCAGCAAATCAGAATCTCTGTTGGATTCCTTCATTTGCTGAACCACTTAATTCTACTTGGGTCATGGGGAGGCCTGTCTCAGCCAGCTCTGGGGGAAGGTGGGGGTACTCCCTAAACAGCTCAGCAGTCCATCACAGGGCCAACAAACCCTCACACCTAGGGGCACCTGTTACATTTTTGGAACAGCCAATTAGCCTAATGAACATGTCTTTGGACTGATGAAGCAAACCGGAGCACATGGAGGAAACCCATGCACATCAAGCACAAGGAGAACATGCAAACTCCACACAGAAACGCCCTCACCGAGCCCAGAGACAGGAATCTAGGAGCTCCTTGCTGTGAGGCAGTGCTGTGAAGCTAACAACTATGCTTCCCTTGATAAATTCAAAGTTTAACATCAAAAGAAATTTAAAAAAATTACACACTTAGAGCTTTTTTTAGTTTGAAAAAGTTAAGCAGCCGTTTTGTAGATCCATTTCCAAGCGTGCATTGTCTTTGGGAGTGGAGCAATTCTGGGCCTCAGCTTAAGCAGAGATGTCTGCAGTAGGGCTCAAAGGAATCAAAGCCCAACCGAATATGGTAGTACAGCAGTGCCAGTTGAGTGTGTGCTTGCGATGAGAATTTGTATGTCTATGGGCATAGAGAGAGTGTTGTGTCTGTATTTTTGTGTATTCCTGTGCTTGGTTTACATTATTGTCTATTATTATGATCTATGGTCTGTTAATTGTGTGTGTCTGTGGTATATAGGAAGTACAAGAGAGGAGTAGAGGGTCTGATGATTTATTGTCCATAAAATCACTCTCAGATATGTGTTAACATTCCCTGATCTGTTGTGTGTAGGTGTATGTGCAGTGTGTGAGTGTGTGGGCATATTAGCTAAGGATTAGCATCTCACAGATGTTAAAACACACACATACTCTCTCTCTCTCTCTCTCTCTCTCTCTCTCTCTCTCTAAATATATATATATATATATATATATATAATGTTAAGTTTCTGCCTCTCTTTTGTAATCAATGAGTGCAATTTCATTTTTTCACTGGTGTAGCACTATGACTTAGCGCTGCAAAAGGAAATATAATCAGTCACCCACTCACTCACTCATTTGGCAAACCACTTAACCATACAAGGGTCACAGGGAGGCTGAAGCCTATCTCAGCCAACATTGGGCGAAGGCTGGTACACCGTAAACAGCTCACAAGACCATTGCAGTGCAACGCACACACAAGCACCCTTCACCCTTCACCTTCACCATTCACACTCACACCCAGGAGCAGTTTTGAACAGCCAGTTAGCCTAATGTGCATGTCTTTGGACTGTGGGAGGAAACCGGAGTACCTGGAGGAAACCCACACAAGCATAGCGAGAACATGCACACTTCACAAAGAGATGGCCGTGCCCAGGAATCAAACACAGGACCTTCTTGCTGTGAGGCGGCCGTGCTAACCACTACGCCACCGTGCTGCCCTGAAATATAATCAGTGTAAGTTAAAAATACTTTAATTGCATCTGTATTCCATTGTTTTTGTGCTAACGGCAAAATGTTTAATAACCAACAGGGTCTTGGCTTATACAGTACTTACAGTATTTGCTCAGGGCTTTCTCTTTTATGACTGCTTTCATGAGCAGGTTTTTATTATTCAGAATAACATAACATGTTTAAATATTTTAAATCTATAAAAATTGAAAGAACTATTGTGAATAATTTAGTTTTTCTGTTCAATGTGATTCTGTGCACTTGGAACTGCTGAAGCTGGTACAGAAACAGTAAAGTTAAGGTTCATATTAAACATTGAACTAATTTTAACAAAATGGTTAGTGACAGGGGCCAAAATGTCACTTTCATTCACTCATATGCACATAATCCTACTAGGGTCATGGGAAGCCCGGAGCCTATCTCAGCCAAATCTGGGAGAAGGACATAAACACCTTCAACAGCTCACCAGTCTATAACACAATAAATAGGCCAACTCTCACACACAAGCATTCACACTCACACCTAGGAGCAATTTAGAACAGCTAATTAGCCTAGTGTGTATGTCTTTGGACTGTAGAAGGAAACCAGAGAGCCCAGAGGAAACTGATGCAGACACAGAGAGAATATGCTGAATATGAATATAACTCCACACAGCAACATCCTCGCTGAGCCTGGAACTCAAACCTAGGCCCTTCTTGCTATGAGCTAGGACCTTCTTGCTACACTACCGTGCCACCTACAATTTCCAGGTGCTAGTTAATAATTCAGAGCTGCATAATCCCAACTCATCACAGTGAGTGTGTTCTGCTACCCTGATGTATCTATCTTGCTGAGCTGTGATAACACATGTGTGTGGAAACACGATCCAGGATGGACAGTGTAATTCTGGGTGACCGATAGCCTTCAAGCTCCACTATCAGCACCCAGGTGGCGCATTTCAGCCTGGGATAGGATGCTTCGTGAGCATGTGTAAGACTTTTGCAGGCCCAGGTTTATACGTGCTGATAGAGCAGGAATAGGAAGTGGTGCCTTTGACTTCCTGAAGCTGTTTGCTTGTTTCTTGGCATGTTTACAGCAGAAGATAAATTACATAATTTCCTGTGCATGGTTCTTTCTTCTTCCTTTTCTCTTACCCACTCCTTTAAAAAAAAATCTGTCCTTATATTTCCCTGTTGCTTCATTGGCAGAGTCCCATCCCCTTCTATGCCTCTTCTGCCTCTTGACAGCAGTGCTATCTCAGGAATCTCCCATACAGAAAGCTGGCTCATGATGGATCCACTAGTCTTGCAACATATAAGTCTCAAGTGAAATTAGAAGCTTGAAAGGTATTAAATTGTATAATATATTGTCTCCCTCTATAGGGGATTGTATAGGTGTTCCATATAAATCAATTCAGAAAACAGCAGCGGACGTTGGACACAGCTCTGAAATATTAAATAAGTGATAATACAGCATAAACCAAAACTTATTTGGAAAATAATCCAGTATGATACACATGCTGTCTGCATTTGTATGAGAAATTGAATTTGGGAAGGAGACTAGAGTACAGCAGGGCAGGTATGGAAGATTCACTGTAGGAAGCAAGAAGCTGTCTAATCAATACATAGGATGCACTGAGAGAGAAGGCAAAGGGGGAAAACAGAGTCAGCATGAGATTAGGGAGTAAGCTCTGTGATGATTGCTTATTTTGTACTCATCTTTTCAGTCCCTCAGCCTGTCTGTCTCCTATAATACATTGTCATCTGCAGGAATATGTTATATAACAGCTCTCAGATTGCTTTGATGGTGGAGGAAAATTTATTGTTAGAAATTTAGACAGTTAGCAGCAGTGAGTCGTGACTGTAGTTTTAGATGGGGAAGGAGGACATTAATAATAATGTGGCCTCAAAGGCAATGAAATTGAGAGGCTATCACACTTGACGTGCACTCCAGCAGCTTGTTTTGAAAACTTTTAGACATACCATTATTCAACTGTGTTTGATTTCCCCCGAGTTTTTCTCGCTTATTTTTAATCGTATCCAATTCCCACCCGTCAAGTGATGCCTCCCTATCACATATGACCACCACCAACCAGAGAGGGGCGTAAGTATGCACATGCCCCCTCTGTGCCATTGAGGACATCACATCACTTGAGTGTGATCTTACATTTGTCTTTGAAATGGAGCTTCGGTCGGCCAACTAGGTGAGAACCACGTGCATACTTGTCGTCCATTCGGCAAACATGTCCGAGCCAGCGTAGACGGCTTCTGATCAACATTGGTTCAATGTCTTTAACACCTGCCCGTTCTGACACCTTTTTATTGCCCTCAAAGTGACCCTAAGATGAGATGCAGACAATGCTGTTGTATTGCACAGAGTTCCCTGATATCTTGATGATACAATACACACAGAAAAAATATCAATGCCCATGGTTTCATTGTACACTCAGGCTTCAACAAAATTCCAGTTAAATTAAAATCTCCACAACAGCTCACGTGACCTGTAACTGTCCCAGAATCGTCCATTCCTTCTTTTTCTTTGCGTTTATAGGAATAAAAAAAAAGCTAATGTGGTTCAGGCATCTTTTCACTTCTTATGTACATCATAGACACAACGTATGCACTTCAACTTGGTCTTTGCTTGTGTAATTCTGTGCTTAAACAGGATATTAACAGACTGCATTAAGTCAAGTTTGGCATTTAAAAAAAAAAGCTTGACACCACCAACTCTGTCATTAACTGTTCTGTCTGCTTTCTGTTGCCACTCCCTGAACATATGGAGATTAAACTATGACATATGATTCCTGCACCTAAGGATCTTGATGATGATATACAATGAGATACAATGATATCTGACTATATTATAAATGACTATTTGGATTTATTAAATGGGGCAGGGGGAGTGGTGGCCGGGTGAAATGGTGTTGGATTACTGATCCGAATGTCGGGGGTTCAAACCCCACTATCACCGGGTTGTCACTGTTGTCCTCCCTAGTGCATCTAACTGGGTTATCAAAGGCCAGCCATGTCTTTCACTGTCTGTGGTGAGAGGCATATAAAAGAACCATTGCTGACTTTCGTAAAGAGTAGGCTGCATAGCCGTCAACGTGTTTCTGCCCTGCGATGGCCTGGTGAGCTGTCCAGGGTGTACTCTGCCCTTGCCCAGAGTTGGCTGAGATGGGCACCAGTCTCCCTGTAACCCTAATTAGGATTAAGCATTTCAGAAAATGAATAAAAGCAGTTCTGAAAATGAATTAAAACAGTTCCGAAATTGATGAATCAATGAACAAATTGGGCAGGGTGGCATGGTAGCGTAGTAGTTAACAAGTCTGCCTCAGAGCAAGTAGACCTTGGGCTCAAGTCCTGTGTATGAAGAGTCTCTTTCTGCCTATTGTCCAGTCTGGGATACAGGCCGCTCACAAGAGCCCTCCAGGCATCGTGGCCCTAGGCTAGTCGTTTGGCTCATTTTCTTGGTGTTTCTGTGTGGAGTTTTGCATTTTCTCCTTGTGCTTGCATGGGTTTTCTCTGGGACACTTTAGGCTATTTAGCTATTTCAGATTGCCTTTAATTGTGAATGTGATTGTGGGTGTGGGTATTGGCCATTCAATGGACTACTGAGCTGTCCAGGGTGTACCCTGCCTTCACCCAGTGTCCAAGGCACCCAGTGGCCTTCCAGCAATACTAGGATTAAGCAGTTGGGCAAATGAATGAATGGATAAATGGGGCAGTGATTGTACAGCTCCATGACTGTTCAACATCTAGCAAGGTGACCAAATCAGTGACTTATATCTGTCAAATAGTGAGATATTTTAAATAATTATAATTTGAAAGTTGTAATTACTATTTCAAAGGAATAAAATAATGTATGGAGTTGTGAATAAGGACAATTTTATTCACAGTATGCAGTGGGGGCCCTGCAGATGAGCTGTGACTGACAGAATGACAAAAGGTGAGAGTAATTCAGATAGGCAGAGTGAAGGCTCTACCTCAAGGCCAATAAAGCCTTCAGTCTGATTTCTCTCCTGGCGCCCAACAGCCATGCACAGTAACAAAGAATATATATTTCCCTCGCATGCACTGAGCTTACCTGATCTCACACAGTGGTTATACCCATTCTGAAATATTCATGAAATCACCTCTACTGTACCCATCCATTTGAATTCAGTCCCTGGCTACACCACCTGCATACAGTATGTGCTGAATGAAAGGCTGCACTTTCCATTTTTACTGAATAAAGAAGAAATTACAGAAGATTTACTTATTTACTTCTGTAAGCTGATGCGAAATTACATAGAAATAATGGTTATTTGCACTTAATGTTCAACAAGATGGAATGGCAACATGACAAAGGCAGAGTCTTATAATAGAGGTAAAAACAGTGCCTTTTGATAAATAGTGCTGACTTGGCAGAATCTCTGTATCCATAGTTCCAGAGATAGAAAGCAGGAGAATTGAAGTTAAGTGGAGAAAATTAGAAAGAAAGTAAGAGAAAGACTGACTCAGTCAGAAAACAGAGTCTTAGGTTCAGCACTTTGCTGCCCACAGTGAGAAAACTCAAATCAAAAAGATCAACTGTGAGCTGGAGCTGAGCCCTGGGCTGCGTTGGTTCTTTACTGGAACTGGTCTAGAGCATCACCATCGCCTGGCAGCAGGGAGCTTTCAGAGAAGGAGAGAGAAAGAGAGAGAGGGGCAGAGGAGAATATTAGGGTCCAAAAGTCTTACTCAACTACTTCAAACTTTAAAGATAAATAAATGAATCAATAAATGAAGGAAGGAAGGAAGGAAGGAACGAACAAACAAACAAACAAATCAATCAATCAATCAATCAATCAATCAATCAATATTTAAAAAAAAAAAGTTATAAAAAGCAAACCCAGGCAATAATCTTTCAGCTTTACAAGATTTATTTATTTATTCATTTGTTTGTTTTTTTATTTATTTATTTTTTGATCATCATATCAAGATCAATAGAGCTTTCCAAGGCCTTCAGAATAAAAGTTGTGAATGCCTCTGAGCTGGGCAGAGGATTGAAATTTCTGGGAAAGACCAGGCCTTTTTGAATAATATGCTTTTTGACGAATTAGTGATCAAGATAGAGATGTATTGCCATAGTCACAGTGCACATGTGAACAGGCAAATTACCGAACCTACCAACTGCCCAGCATGGTTGTGAAAATGCCACGGTTTAGGGTTGCTTCACTGTCCCAGGGATTGAGCAGCCTGCAATCATTGATCCACCCATGAATTCTGCATCAGATCAAAGAGTGCTTAATGATAATGTGAGGCCATCTGTCTAAAACATGACATGGAACTGGAGGTGAATCTCTCAAAAGAATAAGGATTCTAAGCACATTAACAAATCCACCCAGGAATAGCAAAAAAAATTATTAGAGTTATGGAACAGTCTAGACAAAGCTCAGTTTTTATTATGCTGCGGAGGGAATGATAAGAACAGTACATCATGAATACCCTCAAACATCTTGCATTCGAAAGTAGAGCAGTGAAAAATTTAAACTATCTGATGTCAGAGAATGGTGGTGCATTATGCAAAATGTACAGACAAGGTTAATTCTTGTAAAGGGGACAAAATTAGCATGTGTACCTACTTTTTTTCAGCAGCATACTGCTGCTATATACATATAAAATCCTGAGTCGATTATATATAAATATATATATATATATATAGAGAGAGAGAGTGCAGAGTGGTGACCTGGTGGTAGGGTGCTGGCTTAATGATCATGAAGGTTGGGGGTTCAAGCCTCGCTATCACCAAGTTGTCACTGCTGTTTATTTTGAGCTTGGTATCAAATATTCAGATACAGTTTTACTGCTTAATGAAAAAAACGTAAAAAAAAAAAAATAATAATAAAAATAAAAAATTTAAAAAAACCTCAAAAGTTAACTTAAACATATTCTTAGATTGAGAGAGCTCTCTAAAAGAAAGCTTTTTTAATAAATTTTGGTTATAGTCAGTTACAGCACTGTGGACATGGATACAGATGGATGCATCCAGATGCAGAGAGCATTGCAGTGACACAGTTATTGTTTAAAGTTACCAAATTTTATTTGGCATTTTAACTCAGCATTTGTGTCCTCGATCATCTTTAAATTTGGTGATGTCTCCCTAAGGTGAAAATGTAGAGTGTCGGGAAACCTATGAAACTGTTGTGAACCAAAGTGCAAGTTTGGAGATAACACAAAAGTTTTGCTAGGGGATGCAAAAGTATTTCGAGGGTGCCTGAATGTTTTGCCCTTATTTTTGACCTAATAAAAAATATTGGAACATGCCAACGATGATCTTGAAAAACCTAGAAAGTGTAATTTTGGTCAAATTTGATTTAAACCCAAATTTCCACTCACTAGGTTATGCTCCATCATTTTATCAAATTGAAATGCACAATAAACCCATAATTTGGTGTATCTTGTTCTGGAATATCCTAGCAAGTCTCCCTTACTAGTCTAAACCTACTAGGTTTTTTCAGGTCATTGGAGATGTGACTAACAGGTGTTGTTTTGTTGCATAGGTCTGTCGCTAAATCTCTCCATTTGGTTTGAGCACTGGGATTCGTGTGTAAAGATCGTATTTGTTGTTAGAATGCAAGCCGATCAGAAGGGAAATTGATCTGTGACATTGCACAAGCATTGTACATGGACAAAACAATAATCTGGGCTGTCCTGGAAAAGAAAGAAACCATTAGACCTCAAGCAGGTTGGCCAAAGAAAAGAAAAGCAACTGATGACAGAAACATGAGAGCTGTAAAAAATAAAAAGGTCCAATACAGCACAGCCAGTGGCATCACCAACAACCACCACAGTGCAGGGATGAAGGATCACAATGTGCTGTTTGAAAAAGGTTTTGAGAGCAGAAACATGAACAAGATGAAAACCACTCAATAGCAGTAAGAACTGAGAATCCGGATTGAAATTTGCAAAGAAATGCACAGATGACAGGTGGAACGGTGGTGTAATGGTTCACACATCTGCCTCACAGCAAGAAGGTCCTGGGTTCAAACCCTGGGTTCGAATCCTGGGCTTATCCAGGGTATTTCTGTGTGGAGTTTGCATGTTTTCCCTGTGCTTGTGAATGTTTCCTCCGGGTACTCCGATTTCCTCCCACAGTCCAAAGATTTGCACGTTAGGCGAATTGGCTGTTTCAAATTGCCCCTAGGTGTGAGTATGAATGGTAGTGTAAGTGTGTGTTGGACCTGTGATGGTCAGGTGAGCTGTTTAGGGTGTACCCCACCAAGAGTCGGTTGAGTTAGACTCCAGCCTCCCCACACCCATAGTAGAATTTAGCAGCTTGGAAAATCAATGGATGGATGAATACACAGAGTAGGTGCAATGATGCACAGTAGACCTCTACAAAAGGTATGGAAAGACCAAAGGGTGTAAAAAGAAAGGATCTACTCATGATGTAAAACATGTAGATTGATTGATCAGTGATGATGGAGGTCGTGTCTTGGTTTGGGCTTGCATGGCTACGACTGGAACAGGCTCTTTTTTATAATGCAACTCATTGTGGTAGCAACAGAATGAATTCAGAAGTCTACGGAAATATTCTGAATGCCGATTTACAGATGAGTGCATGCAATCTAATTAGGAACTTCCTCATAAAGGAAGGTAATGACCCAAAACACACCGGCAACACAATGAAAGACTTCATCAGCGGGGCAAATGGAAGGTTTTATACTGTCAGTCAATCACCAGACCTTAACCCAACTGAGCATGTCTTTCACTCTCTAAAGCAAGAAACCACACAGCAACAAATACAAACTGCAGTACTAGAATGAAAGGAAGGATGGAACTGTTTGCTGATCACAGCTTGATTGTAGAACAAAAACCTTCATTCATTCCTTCATTCATTTGCCAAACTGCTTAACGGTCATGCCGACTGTAGGCGAAGATAGGGCACACCCTGAACAGCCTTGAACCATCAAGCACAGGGAGAACATGCAACACACAGAAATGTCCCCGCCGAGCCCAGGACTACAACCCAAGACCTTCTTGCGATACATGTGGTAACCACTCTGAGCCAGTGTTTTTGTTGTTTGTTTGTTTGGGGTTTTTTTGGTTATTGGAAAGAATCATTCTGTATTTAAATGTAGCTCAGAATTCTTCAGTGAAAAATACAAATCACAAAAGTCCAGAATTCTGCACACCCTAATTTTCCTGATGATAACTACCAGCTGTATTTGAGTGTGGTCCTGTGTTGAATGTTAACCCAGTGTTCAGCCAACCTAGAGCCAGATCTGTTGTCAGTATTCACAGCAGGTTTGTAGTCACACCATGTGAAGGTAATAGGAAAAGACGATACAGGCAAGAGCTTACAGAAATGGTTTGTTCAGGAAGGCTAAAAAAAAAAAACAACCTACAAGTTGTTGAGAAGCCAAGTGTGTTCACTCGTGTCAGCCAAATGAATCACAGATTGTACTGTGTAACACACTTTCTGGTCTTGGGTTTAAGTGGATGTTCTAAGTACTTTTGCCTAAAATATTATAGTGTGGCACAGTCTTGATTGATGTTTGATTGATTGATGATTAGCACGTCTGCCTCCCAGTAAGAAGATCCTGGGTTCAACTAAGCCTCGCTGCGACCAGGGCAGGGCAGTGGTATTTTTTGAAATTTTTCTATTTTTGTTAAGAAAACAGAATGATTTTCATCCTACTGTTCACATAAAATCAGAAAAAAAGCATATTAAAGCTGGGGCTGGTAAACTGTACACACAATGTAAACTGGTTGAAATGGTCCTTACACCCCGACAGCAAGCAATAACTTATAACATCAGAGAAATGTCATACATACATGGATACATACATACATACATAAATATATATAAACACAAAACAAAACAAACAAAAAAAGAAAAATGTCTGTGGCCGCTATAATCCTGAATAGATGCTACTTTTGCTAGCGTTTCCACATTATTACTTGTTGTCAGGGTTAAAACCCCAGTTTTAACATGCTCGAAGTGTGATCAAATATATTCAGGATAATTCCTGTAGCAAATGGACAGAGTGTTACATGGTCATGTTTGTGCAGCAGGATCAAGCAGTAACCATTGTCAGGTAGTATACCAAGTAGCATTGCATTCCCACCACTGAGACCTGTGTAACATGCCTTATACAAACATATTCATGTATATTACTGAATAGTTCAACATGCAAACACAGAAAGACACTTGGGCAAGATTCAAACCCAGAACCTTCTTGCTGTGAGGCAACAGTGTGAACCGCTTATAGAAATACTCACTATCATTAAATTGGTCGCTCTTTCAGCATGGTTTATAAAAAATGTGTAGTGGTGGGGGGAGTGAGCAGCACCTTCCCTTCCTCCACCTTCATGGCTGAATTGCCCTTGAGCACGGCACCTAACCCCAACTGCTCTCCGAGTGCTGCAATGTGCAATGTGGCAGTGAGTGTGCGAGTGTGTGTGCGTGTGTGTGTGTGTGTGTGTGCTCAATTTGGATGGGTTAAATGCAGAAGCTTAATTTCCCTTGCGGGAATAATATAGTATATCAAAATCAAAATTAAATCAAAAATGGAGTTGCTTATCATTCGCACATGCCCCCATGAGAATAAAAACCAGTAGCTTGGGTATCATTGCCCTTTGATCTATTATGAAAAACTTTATTTAATTTTTTTTTTTAAATAAAAACACCCCCGGTGCAGCTAACTGGGTTATCAAATGCCAGCAATGTTTCTCACTGTCTGTGGTGAGAGGCATGTAAAAGAACCATTGCTTGACTTTTGAACAGAGTAGACTGCATCGCC
>JAOUQZ010043915.1:0-12304 GCA_028564935.1 Neosilurus hyrtlii | reverse complement strand
TCTGAAGGCAAAAGGGGGTCCAACCCGTTACTAGCATGGTGTACCTAATAAAGTGGCCGGTGAGTGTGTGTATGTATATGCTTCAGGAAGCACCATTACCATAAACTCATGCCCAGCCTTAATCCTAAAGTCTTCGTCAACTTGTTCAAAATAAAACTGGCTGACAACTGGGTGAAAATAAAATAACACATGGCTCTATAGCATGATGTTGGGATTGAAGCAAGAACTTAAAATCCTTTCGTAGTGTTTTAATACAATTACAGAGAGACACCATCCAGAGACATAAAAACGTTCAGTTAGACATATTCCAAGTAGATGGAACATTTATATAGAATTAATGGTGGGGAAAATGTCACAGTCCTGACGTGAGAGAATACAGGGTGTGTAGGAACATGCAGCAGGACAGAGCTTGTTTCAGGTTGGTTCTCTATATCAGGCGATCATGCACTACTGAAAAACACAAAGATCAAAGAGAAGACTGGAATTCATGTAAGAAGTACTGATGAAATTAATGTTGTGGCACTGCGGGTGGCAGACATTATTGGTAAGTTTACATTAGTTTTTAAAAAAATCAGTTTGGTGAATTACGACTCAGTGTGCACTAAGGGAGACATCGTGAAGGTGGAGTCAAAGAGTAAACAAAATAAGTGCAATGTTTTTGTAGTTTAATTTAGGCCCAAATTCAAATGTGCACACCTTTAAACAAGTGGCAACCTGAGACTGTATAAGCTTTTTTGTTTAAATAAAATTAAACAAACAAACAAAAACAGATTACAGAAGAATAACAGGGTAAGGATCGCATTTCATAATGATTAATTTCAACACAAATTCAGCTCATGACAAAAGTCAACAGTAAAGTCTGCAGATTCAGACAGTAAAGCCCTGATCAAAGGAGCATCATAAATCAGAAATCCATCTCGATCGACCCGAGGTTCCGACCTCAAACAGAGCACAGGTAGGGACATGCACTCCAGCCCCTTGTGAGAATGCTGAAGGACACATCACCTCAGACAGTCATGTTTAAAGTTCCCTAAAGACTCTTCTCTTTGTTTTCCCTCAGACAGCCTTCTTCTTTCTAATTTATCTACACTTTTTGTGACTGTATGAGTAGATGGCAACCATCGCTACCTTTCATAGGGTCACCATTGAAACATACAGCACAGTAAACCCAGAAATGAGTCTTTGAGACTAATCCAAGGACAGTGACTTTGTTTATAGAAATGGATGCTAATGCAGTAAAGCAGTGCACTCTTAACCATGACATCTGGTGTCTGGACAGATTATGGACTGATGCTATGCTACTGTAATTCCTGCGGCTCAGAACTGAGCCCGTAACCCGATCATGACACTGATGATTTCTGGTACAGTTTCAAATGAAGAGAGGTTACCGTGTCAGATTTACTTGTGAAAGACAAACAACATACAGAAGCAAAATAAGGAATAAAACACTTGGAGGAATATATTCAACAGTGAATACTCTTTTTACATCACAGATATTTGCCAATGATTACTATTACTACAAATATACACTGTTCCCACTTTTGCATTAATTTTTAGTTACATTTAATTCACTAAGCAGGCTAAGTTTTGTTATTTCATAAAAGATGTGTCCTGAAAATGTTGGAAAAACTTAAAGCTGAAGCTTTTTACGACTAGTCGTGTTTCCATTAATCTGCTTTAGGTGTAATTCAAAATTGTAAAATAAAAAACACTGTCTTGAAAAGAAGTGAATTTCAAATAAACTCAAATATCATAAAAACGTGAATTAGTATATAATACAGACAAATGCAGAAATCTGATTGGTCTGCTATATGGAGATGGAAAAAAGATTATTCCTGGTAGATGATTCTTAAATCAAAATGATGGATACTAACAGTTTACTAAGGTCACTTGGAGAAGGTGGCGTTATCATTTTCATGCTTTAAAATAAAATTTAAAAAAATAATAAAAATCTCATTTTAGTTTGATTTTATTGTGTTTCTGTGAAGTACGTACTAAAAATCTGAATAGGCTTAAAAAGATGCAGCTAGCCACACAGTGCTCAGAGTGTAGAGAGCTCACCTGACCTGTCTTTGTAATGGTGAAAATATGAAAAAATATCTATAATAATCTTGATTTAGGTTACTTTTTATGTTTCTGTGTAGTATTAAACAATTATGTGCCAAAAGCAAGGTGGATGTTGCTTAACGGTCCCCGAGACAGAGCATCAAGGGGACTATTGAAAGTTACTGTTAAATATATCTCTTCAAACTTACAGGTTGCATTTTTGCATCTGGATGTATTCTGATTGATGTCATGCTATTTGGTTAGACCCTGTAATTTCAGAAATTAGTCAAAATGGTGACACATATACACACACAGACACACACAGGGTACACTATTAGCATTTCAATGCTACCTTTTTTCCACTTTTGTGTGAAAAAAAACCTGCAACAACATGGAGACACAATCAGCCAAAGATTTGGTCAAAATAGTTACATATCTGACATAGTCACAATGTTAAATCCATGTTTGTACTTATTCTTCTAGCTTATTATAATGAACCAGAACCAGTATATCAGCCACGAGAAAAATAAATAAATAAATCAGGTGTGTGTTCAAAACTTCTGCTTATGACACATGAATAACAAAACATTCAAGATGGATTACAAAGGGATCAAAAACAGTCAACTTGTGGTACCTTTCTGCGGCACATTTATCTAAAGAGAGAGATAGAGTAGTGTTCAGGTACTTTCAAAACATAGTGATCTGTAAACAAAAAGAACAAAGTGGATTCTGGGAAGAGTGACACGGCCCCTTTAATGAAGTAATTTCTATTCAGGAAACCTTACAGGAATGTCACCCGATAATGTGTGTGTTCTTTAAATAAATCAAGGACACATTATCAGCTCTGTTCCCAATATGCTGCCTCATGCACACTCAGCCACTGACTGCTTGCCAAACAGACGTTGAGAGAGAGAGAGAGAGAGAAAGAGAGAGACCACCATCACACAGTGAACGCACATCCAGCAGATTTGTATATCAAGCTGCAAAGACACTTACTGACTAGTCTTACCCCCGCATGCTAACCTCAACCATCACAACTAAATGCTTAGCCACAACCCCAACCCAGACCTAAACCTAATTCTAACCTTTGTAATGCTGTGTATGAGGCTGTCTAGTCACAGACCAGTCAGGTAGTGTTAATGTTATGGCTGATAACTCTAAATCAAAGGACTCCCCAAAAAATTTCAGCAGCATAACCACACCATTACTTTTTTTGACCCATAAATGTTGTTACAGTGTTGAGTAGTTGTGTAAGATGAGGCTTTTATTTATTTATTTAACGAGTGTTGAATAACAAGTTTAGTCCATGTTTAGGTTTCCCTGTGGGTGTATGAACAGGCTGTAAACACAAGGTATGTTTACAATGTTTCGTTTTATGGTTTGTTTTGGGCACACATGTACATCATGATAGGCCGGTCTGCTTCCCAGGGCACTCAGCAAGAAGCCTTTAGGTGACCAATCAGAGCCGAGTAGGCATACTGATCGGAAAGACCATAAATCGGAGGAGGAAGCCAAAGGGCCTTCCAGTGCCAACAGTAAAAATCATTGTTTCAGGTGGAGGTAGGAAAGCGGCTTCCTGAAGAACTCTGGAGTTTTTTGGATTAGGAATCGTGTTTTAGTACCCCACTGGTGATAAAAAAAAATTTAAAAAAAAGGTTCTTTATATAATCAGACTGACTGAAGCAACATGTGCAACAAGAAGAATTAGAAGGAGGGCGAGGAGCAAAAAGGTATAGTAAAGACAGTAAAAACCTTACACAGCTACCTTATATTGCCCATAGGTTTAAATATGAGTGGGAATGGTTGTCTGTGTCTGTTTGTCCTGAAATAGACTGGTGACCTGCCCAGGGTGTAACCCCTCCGCTCACTTGAAGTCACTTGGGATTGGCTACAGTTTTCCCATGACCATGTCAGATAAGCAGTAAAGATATCGGATGAAAGCATGAAAAAGCTTTCAGTTCAAGGACAAAGTGTAAAAAGAAGAAACTCCCTATTCTCACAAATAGCCTAATAATTAATGTAACAAGCTGAAGGCCTTGAAAAGATACTAAGAAACATTAAAAATGTTTTTAATTCCTCAGTGATTAGCATATTAAAAGCAAATATACACACACAAAAAGCCCCAAAATGTTTTTTTTTTTTTTGCAGTATCTTTTATTCTTATATTTCTGTTCAAGGCTGTTAGTGCAAATTATTAACACTTTACACAACTGCACCGCAACATCTCACTTTAGGAGGAGGAGTTAGGGAGATCTGATCTCAAACATGGACTCATTCAATTCACACAACTTCTCATTAAAGACTCCCAGAAAGGCAAATTGCTGCTTTATAAGTATTAGCTTACATTAACATTTATCTGTATGGATTATATTAGAAAAATGCCTTGACTTAAATGCAGCCAGTTTGTGTATTTGTTTAACATTAATGTTACTTAATGCTAAATATTTTAACTGGATAAAAATGTATTGGCATCATCTAATCAGAAAAAAGTTATCAAAAATGTGTAGAATGCTATACAGAATCTAGAGGGGCACTCAGAATGGAAGGTAACTCTGTCAGGCACAAATAGATTAAGGTGACAAGTGCATTGATTAACTTGAACTGAAGGTTTCATTGTAACTTTCCATAGATATAATGAAATGTCTCCCCCTAGTGGGTGCTGGATGAACATTCATTTACCCAATATTTGAATTTTATATATTAATATGGAGTGTGAACAAAATGTTTAACTCTTTAGCAATCATGAATACAGATCATACTTGTCAAAACCTTGCATGGTTTATCAAGTTTGGTTTGTTCTGTGATTTGTTTTATGGTTTGTGTCATTAATTTTCATATATTGTTTATTTATTTATTTTTATTGGCTGCTCCAACAATCTCAAGCAAGTCCAGACATTTTTTACAGTGCTCTGCTTTTCCCCATTTGCTAAGAGCATACATCCCTTATAATATTGTACTTCCATATCTGACATGTAAGTATTCTCTCAGTAAGCGGGTTTCCAAGTAACATAAATTAACAGCCGGCGTAAACATTGTGTTAATAAATATATGTAGCCATGTCCAAAGTTACAGTTAGTGTTACCTTTCTGTTTGGGTCTTCAAAACTGAGAAAATATTTCCAGGTAGACTGCAAAGACTGCAGAAGGGAAAAATGCTTACTGAATACAGAAAATGTGAACATAAATGTTCTTGTACGATATAAATATAAATGTATCTTATTACAAAAGATGGAGAAAAGGAAGCAGTGCAGTGTGTTCCAGAGCAGAGAAGGAATACAGCACTGACTGCACAAATGGAAAATAATACACTGCAGAAGAAAAAAAACAACATGATCAATAGGACAAGTAGAAAAAATAGAGAGGACAAAAGTGTCCAAGCTCAATGAAGTGTTCTGGAAGATTATTTTTACATATATAAAACCATTCATATTGATGTAATATACTGTATCTTTTGAACACTAATAAAACATACACATCACATTTAAGCTTAATTAGTGCATAAGTCATCTATCTATAAATTAGAAACATGAAAACTTCATGTGGGTCAGTTCTTCTCAGTTAATTTATGTTCTCAAATAAACCCTGATATAGACAGGAGTACTATTACACTCCCTGCATGAATAGAGACTCCAATCAAAGGTTTTTTTATTATTTTTTTTTTATAAGATTTCTAAACTCTGAGTTTTTAAACTTTGCTGCTGAGTAAAACAACTATTCTGACTTGTGTCGGGGCTCTTTTCCTCTGCACCCATCCTGTTGTAACTGCTCATAGCAGCTCAACACTGACCTCTGTAATTCACATTATGCCTGTCCAGTCTTGATTTAAGGCATATACAATGAGTGGCTTTGGCAAAACACAAAGCTTAAAAGGGGGCTCTGTGGAGAGACTGTAACGCTAGGTGGAAAATGCATGTGACAAAAAGTGAGAGAGTGTGTGTGTGTGTGTGTGTGTGTGTGTGTATGAGAGGAGATATCAATACAAGTGGTGTACGTTTAAACCTGCCATTTGAAAAAACTAACAACAAACACTGCCAAAAAGCAAAATCCCAGAAATCTGGATGTATTGATGAATTTAGTTCCCAAATGGGGAAGTCAGAGGAGACAGTGGTAAGGAAAATCTTCCCAAGACACTATGAGGCAGCAACTGGAGCCTGACAGCACTGGCTTATGGTGTAGAAGACCATGGTGAAGACCACCAGGACTCAGTTTGAAAAATGGATATTTAGTATAAGAAGACTGTGAACGAGTCCTGGATAAACAAATGTCTGTCTTTGTGATTACAGCAGGAGCACAAAAGCTTATCAAGAAAATAAGTTTGGATATTGTAACAGATTACCATCACTGTATAGTCTAATTTAAAGCATCACGCTGGAAATTAAGTTCAATTTGTCTATTAAAACACACATCTTTATTAAATAATTAACAAGAACCACTTGGAGAGTGCAACCTCAGCCAAGGCGCAAAAAAACAAAAACAAAAACAAAAAAAACAAACAAACAAACAAAAAAACACTGGCACCAACTTTAGGACCTGCTATAGTACCGCACTTCAAAAACACATCATATATCCCAATGTTAAAGAATCTTTTGAAAAATTCCTTTTTTTTGCATAAAAATGCTAAGAAAAAACAAAAACAAACAGGCCTACACCGACAAAAACATAACGTCCATGATGGAGGTAATAATCAAGGCTCATTGTTTCCTGCTGCTCTACAGCTTCCTCTGGATTTTGAGTACAGTGTGGCATATGTTGCAGTAACTGTTCTCCAAGTAGGATTAACAGTAGCATCATGGGAAGGTTTGCTACATGCCCTACACACAGAATCTGTACTGTATTTTACTGCAGGCAATGTCAGCACCTGGCTAGTTCACCACTATTATAAGTCGTCATGATTTGACAACCTTGCATTATATTTATCAAAATATACCAAAGCAATGCCCTAGCTAAAATCTAGCTGCCTAGTTTAGTATGCATATTCCAGTTAACACACACTCTTTTATAATTAGCAGACTGCACCACAAAAGCAACAAATATCCACACCAATAAAGACATAGTAATACATTTCCACTGTAGATAAATAGGAATTTAGCATTACAGCATCAACAAATTGTTGAATCTGATTCAACCAAGAAGCACAAGATTTAAATCAAAGGCTTTAACAAAAAATACACTGGGTTCATGTAGCAGTGCAAATTCATGGAAACTATTTCGCTGTCCAAATACTTATGGCCCTGCCAATGTTTGTAGTTTTGTTTCTTGGTAAAACATGAATTCAAGTGTGTTTGACCTCCAGATGCTTCACACAGCTGTTACTGTACTGCTCCAAGAAGAGGGTAGAAAAAAGCTCATTATTGTTTATAAAAGGATATAAAACCTTCAAGCAGCTTATGACGCACGATGAATGGAGGACAGCTCAGGGTAGCCACGATCACCGTTAAGAAGAGTCTGTATTATTTCTTGTAAGTATATGCTTCCTCTTTGTTCACATAGGAAAAGAAAACATCAGGAATGGAAAGGTAAGATCTTTTTCTCAGCACTGTAGAGTACATCGAGGATCAAATCTGCAAGCGCAAAAGCTGAAATGCTTAAACTAATATTTATGTGCATGTAATGGAAGCAAAGCTTTTACATTAAAATAAATCTAAACAAGAGCAGTCGGAAAGCGCAAACCTTCGCCAAGCGGGAAAAAATTAAGTACACAGCACCTCCTGCTGGGCATGCTGTAATACCACACTTCCAAAAAAATCCTCCAGTCACACAATGTTAAAGAACCTTCAACAAAAATTCCGAGGAAGAAACTGGAGATGAATTACTTGAACTGAGACTTGACATGAAAAAACATCTTGAACAGATGGAGTGGTGTGAAAAAGCAGACTTGTTACAGCATCAAACTTTTGCTATGACATCCAACCCTAAGAGTTTTATCACTTTATGCCACTGCAACACCATATTTTTTAAGTCATTTTTAGCTTCATAATTTACTTTCTGTTATGTTTTACTTTACAGCAACTTCTCTTTATTCTCTCTCAAAGTGAGGAAAAAAAAAAAGAAGCAGCTTTGTAATGAAATCTGAAAAGCATCTAGTTAAATGTGATCACCTGCTGCACGTCACTGCATGTCTGTGAAAGTCAATTGTATCAAGTATCCTGAAAGAAGACTAACTGATGGAGAGAATGAAGAATGAACGAAACCCTCAATCCTGAACAGGTCTGTGCTGGTTTTAAATTCACACAGCGCTCGGGGGTGACACAAGTGAATATGGAAACTTTTTACAATTATTTATGCAGAATTCAGACGAAAACTACAAAACCCCATCACTACCTTTCTCTCTCTCTCATTTTGTGTCTGTCATACTCTCTCCCTCTTTATCTTTCTCAATCACTGTCTCGCTCTCTCTCTCTCTTTCTCGATGTCTTGGTCTCTTTCCTGCTCTCTCTCTCTCACGCTCTCTGTCTCTCTCAGTCTCACGCTCGCTGTCACTCTCTCTGTCTCTGTTACAGAATAATTCTGGACTTCACCCTTTGAAGGCCTTTCCTATATGGACACAAAGTGCAAAATGCAAAGCCCTGAAAAAAGTGCCAATCTGCAATAGTCCCAGATTGTGCAGAGTATCTGCTGAACGTGCACTGAGATGTTATTTGATTAAGCAAGTCCACTGGGAGATCTCGACTTACTGAAAAACATGAGGCTTCAGCAAAAACGCTGCTCAGGGACAGCAAAGTGAAAGTGGAAAAGACCTGATCTGGTGATTCTACCAGCAGCCAATGAACAATACTAAAACCTGCTATTAAAAGGTACTGTATACGAGTGGTGTTTTAGATATGTATAGGACTTGTTTGGGATGGGGGATAAGACCATGTGACACTGCTAAGCCTCAGTTATACTCCTTTGGATTGGATCCACGCACATGCAATAGACGTGCAGCTCCCTCTATGAATATTGCTCATGTGATTGTTTTTATATTGATGAATTATTAGGAGAGAAACGAGCAACACCAGACTTCCAGCTTCTTTGCATAAAAATTAAGAACTGAGCAAGTCTGCCTCACAGCAACAAGGTCCTGGGTTCTAGTCCCTGACATTTAACATTTCAATTCATTACTTAACATTTAATGATAAAAGCAGAGCAGAAAATACCTGTGTGTAATATTTTTTTTTCTTCAGGAATAAAGTCCTGAGGGTAGCCTGGTGGTGTAGTGATTATCACATCTGTCTCACATCAAGAAAGTCCTGGGTTTGAGGCTCAGGCTCTGCAAGGGCGTTTATCTGTGGAGTTTGCATGTTCTTCCTGTCAATCTCCCGTTGCATCCTGCCCTCACTCATGAACAAGTCCCTGAGATACTTGAACTCCTCCGCTTCAGGCAAGACCTCATTACAGACCCAGAGGGAGCGTTCTACCCTTTTCCGACTGAGAACCATGGCCTCGGACTTGGAGATGCTGATTCTCATCCAGGCCGCTTCGCACTCAGCTGCGAATCACTCCAATGAGAGCTGGAGGTCCCGGCTTTATGAAGGGAAAAGGACATCATCTGCAAAAAGCAGAGGCGAGATCCTATGGCCACCAAACCAGAACCCCTCAACGCCTCAGCTGTGCCTAGAAATTCTGTCCATAAAGATTATGAACAGAACCAGTGACAAAGGACAGCCTTGGCGGACTCCAACCCTCACCGCAAACGAATTCGCCCTGTTGTTACCAATGCGGACCAAGCTCTGGCTCCGGTGGTACAGAGATCTAATGGCACGTAGCAACAGGTCCAGTACACTGTATTCCTGGAGGACACCCCACATGATAGCCCAAGGCACACAGTCAAAAGCCTTCTCTAAATTCTCTACAGGATCCTAGAGGAGGCATGTGAGATTGCCCAATTTGTCCACATGTGCTTTGTGGATTTAGAGAAGACTTTCGACTGTGTCCCTTGGGGTATCATGTGGGGTGTCCTCCAGGAGTCTGGTGGTACAGACACCGAATGGCCCAACATGATAGCCAAAAGGGACACAGTCGAAATCCTACGGTCACTCAGCAGGTGTTTTGACAGACTGTTTGAGTGTGTGAACACGTGTGTGTCCAAAACATGGTCTCTGGGTTTGTTCTTATTACACTACTAGTTACATTACTGCCTAGGAGTCTCTCTCACTCAAACACACACACACACACACACACACACACACACACACACACTGCTCATGTCTAGACCTTACAAATAATTTTACACTAGGGTCCACCCAAAAAAAAAAAAAAATACCAACTACACACACGCACTGTAAGACTATATGTTGTGTAATTCTCTAAAGATCATAAACCCAGACAGAGCCTCCGGGAGTTTCTCCTGCACTAAGAGGCTCTGAGTCATGGATGGCAGACAGAGAATAAGACATGGTGATAATACACTTAAATCACATGACTTGGCATGCACCAAGCAGGACGTCGTAACTACATCAACAAGAGGAAGTTAAAGAGAAAGGCTAACAAGAGAGAAGGATGATTATACGTATGAGTAACAATAAGGTAAAGAGCTCACTTGGGGTCCAAAACAAACCAGGGAAAACGAGCTGTACTCTTTTTAAAAATCCAGTGAAAAGCACAAAAAAAAAAAAACGACACAGTGAGGGGAAAATTTACACAGCACTACAGCACAGCTCGCTGGGTCGATCTGACAAGGAGTTGGAGTCTCCCTGAGGAAATACTACAGGACAGACAGACAAAACTCAAACGTTATTCTTGGAAAATTGATAACAGCACCAGACATTTTAAATTAAAAAAGTCTATGGGAGGCCTGGGGAAGAGCTTGTTAATGAACACCTGGTGGTTGGGCCTATATGTATGGAGTTCAGCCGGACTCATCTCCAAGGAGCTACGTGGGTTCGCCTTCCTGTGTGCCCACCACTAGCAGAAGGGGCCGAAGGGGCTAGGTGCTGGGTGGACTGGGGAGCAGGTGAAGGTGGGGGCCTTGGCAGTCTGATCCCTGGCTCACAAAACTGGCTTTAGCTGAGCACAATATTAAAAAATATCTGTGTTCAATGTGCAAGTTCATAACAAATCCAAATCTAAATCCACAAACTATAGAATTTTAAAAAATTGCTAAAATATTGGTAAGGACCTGATAGGAGCAGGAAGGAGAACAATGAGTCTCCATCAGCATATATTTCAAAATGAGCAAGGTTTAATAGAGTCCTACTCGAGCGTGGGGAATGAATGAGGTGAGGGCCACCCACATCTGGTTAAAAAGCATTATCATCCTTTTTTTTTTTAATTCCATGACACAGAGAAGTACTAAACAGTTGACTTTATGTTAGCGTGGGCTTGCATGGTTCAGGATGATTCTGAGCATTAGAATTGTTTTGAGCCATTTTAAATGCATACAACATAGATTTTTATTTATAAAAGATACTAACAACAGAACTGATATGTTTCACCTCAGTACAGTCCTATCATTTACTTTACAGCAGGATATGAGGGAACCGATTGTGATGTTGATCTAGAGAGAAAAGGTTGTAATTTGACACTGTGTGTGTACCTACCCGTATTATGACTCTTATCAGTTTCCTCCAGTATGAGCCTGTTCATGCAGGTGATTTCCCACTCCTGTACCTCTGTACTCCATAAAGTTGGAATCAGGACACGGTACTGAGAGCTAGAAAAAAACACACACACACACACACACACACTTATAACTAGGCCTCAACATTACGACCAAAAAATATAATCTGATTATCTGACAGAAAGAAAGCTCCAGATGAAGGAGCGCGAGATGAAAGACATCTTGAGCAGTCTGATGATGATGACATCACACAGTGTTTGGGGAACATGTCCTGTTCATTGGATTAGGATTCAAATGGCAGCTTTAATTACATCATCAGACAAAAACTACTAAAATAAGCCCTACTACCCTCACTGAGCTCCTCAGGATGGTGGTCTGTTTCAGATTCTTAGAATAAAGTAAAGCAAGAAAACACAGAACAACAATGAATAAAAAAAATAAAACACCACAACATAAACATTCCAAACTTGGCTATTTTTATTAGGGTTGCTTTTATTTAGACTACAGTTACTTCCCTTTAAAGTTAGATTTTTCCTCATATATTGAATGTGGCATTACACTAACGAAGATTTTTTTTTTAAACTTAACTTTGTTTAGGGTGCCAATATTTTTGGAACTGAAAGAATACAGAACAAGTAGAAAATGAGAGAGGAATTGTGAGGGAATAAAAAGAAAAGAGAGACATGGAGATGAGGGATGTGAGAGAGGGAGAGAAAGAGGT
>JAOUQZ010043914.1:0-12304 GCA_028564935.1 Neosilurus hyrtlii | reverse complement strand
TTTTTATATTACATTTTTATATATATATATATATATATATATATATATATATATATATATATATATGTTGCACTGTAGGTTGTTCAACAGTCTGATCGCCTGGGGGAAGAAGCTCTTCCCCCATTCTGGAGGTGCAGGTGGGGATGCTGCCGAACCTTCTACCTGAGGGTAGTAAGGAGAAGAGACCATGAGAGGGATGTGCTCTGACCTTAACAATGTTCCTGGCTTTGTGCAGACAGTGGGTATTGTAGATACATGAGAGGAGGGGCAGAGAAGCTCCAGTGATCGTTTCGGCTGTCTTCACAATGTGCTGCAGGGCCTTACGGTCTGCGGCAGTGCAGTTGTCAAACCATGCTGTGATGGCGCTGCTGAGGATGCTTTCAATAGTTCCTCTGTAAAATGTTGTCAGGATGGAGGTTGGGAGGTGGAATTTTTGCAACCTCTGCATAAAGTACAGATTCTGCTAGGCTTTGTTTGTAATGTGTTTGGTGTTTTGAGTCCATGTGAGGTTGTCTGTGATGTGCATGCCCAGAAACTTTGTGCTCTGGACAGTCTCTACTGGAAGGTTGTTGATGCACAGTAAAGTGTGTTTGTGTGGACTCTGTCTGGAGTCAATCACTAGTTCCTTTTTTTTTCCACGTTGAGGGATAGGCTGTTAGTGCACCAGTCGATGAGCTGTGCCACCTCTTCTCTGACAGGGCCTCGTTGCCCCCACTGATCAAGCCCACCATGGTTGTGTCATTGGCAAACTTGATGATGTGGTTTGAGCTGTGTTATACCACACAGTCATGGGTGAGGAGTGGGAACATCAGGGGACTGAGCACACAGCCTTGAGGTGCTCCTGTGTTCAGTATGGTTGTGCTGGAGGTCCTGTTCCCGATCTGGACTTCCTGGGGTCTTCCTACCAGGAAGACTAGGATCCAGTTGCAGAGTATTGTGCTCAGGCCGAGCTCACCTAGTTTTCTTATCAGCTGCTGAGGAATAATGGTGTTGATTGCTGGGCTGAAGTCAATGAACAGCATCCTGACATACGTGTTCTTTTTATCCAGATGTGTGAGAGCCAGATGGACGTCGGTGTTGATGGCATCATCCTTGGAGTAGTTGGGAAGATACATAAACAGCATCGGGTCCAGTGTGACGGGTAGCTGCGACTTGATGTGTCTCATGGAGCCTTTCGAAGCACTTCATGATGTCAGTGCAACTGGACAGTAGTTGTTGAGGCAGGTCACTGTTGATTTCTTTAGTACGGGAATGATGGTTGTCGTCTTGAGACAGGTGGGGACAACAGTGGTGGTCAGAGAGATGTTGAAGACATGGGTAAGGACGTCATCCGGTTTATTTGCGCATTCTCTCATCACTAGATCTGGTATACCGTCAGGCCCAGTGGCTTTCTGTGCGTTGACTCTGAGCAGGGTTTTCCTCACTTCAGAAGTGGACAGGCGGAATACCATGTCGTTGGGAGAAAGGGTGACTTTCATCACTAGTGAGTCAAACCTTGCATAGAACTGGTTCAGTGCCTCAGGAAGGGACTCATCGCCCTGATAGGAGAGTGGATCAGGCCTGTAGTTGGTGAATGCTTGTATGTCCTGCCATAGGCACCATGTGTTGTTTGTATCTGTGAATTGATTATTTATTTTCTGAGCATGAGCGTGCTTTGCTGTTTTAATGGACCAGGACAGCTCGGGTCTAGCTTTTCTCAGGGCTGCCTCGTCCCCAAACCTGTAGGCAGTGTCTCTGACTTTCAGTAGCACTCTTACCTCTGCAGTTATCCATGGTTTCTGGTTGAGATGTGTAGCAATGGTCTTACAGATAGACACATCCTCTGTGCACTTGCTGATGAAGCTTGCCACAGCTGAAATGTATTCCTCCAAGTCAATAATGTCATTGTAGGTGGCTGCCTGCTTGAATTATTCCCAGTCTATGCACTCAAAACAGTCCTGAAGGGCCAACATTGTTTAATCAGGCCAGGTCTTTATCTCTCTCTGGCTTGGTCTGATGCGTTTGACTAGGGGCTGATATGCAGGAATTAGCATAACAGTGAAGTGGTCTGAGTGTGCCAAGTGGAGGAGGGGTACAGCTCGGTAAGCACCAGTGATGTTTGTGTAAACACAGTCCATATCCCCCACATTCTGATGGAATTTTGGTGAAACTTTCTTGAGGTTAGCATGATTAAAGTCACTGGCAACAATATTTAATTCATCCCGGTGTGCAGTTTGGAGCTCCCTGATGGCTCTGTAGAGATCAGCTAGTACATTGTTAGCATTAGCACGTTGTGGAATGTAAACACAGAGTATAAACACAGTTGTGAATTCGTGGGGAATGTAGAATGGTTGGCATCTAACAGTTACATACTCCACCAGCAGCGAGCAGTAGTTGGATATGAGCACCACATTTCTGCACCATTCAGTATTTATGTATATGCACAACCCAGTTTTTCCTGACAAGGTAGCATCTCTGTCGACTCGGAAGGCTAGCAGGCCTGGTAGCGGAATAGCAGAATCCAGTACATTGTTTTTCAACCATATTTCCACAAAGACGAAGGCACTGCAATCTCTTTACTCCCATTGTGAATTCGGTTGTAGTTGGTTGTAGTCTAATTTGTTGTCCAGTGAGCAGACATTTACAAGCAGGATGGAAGGGACAGCTGATGGGATAGTCCGCATAGCAAAGTTCACGTAGTTTGTCGAGAGTACCTTCTGTGATCGAGCTGCCTGCATTTTATATTTATTATATCTGTAGAGATATATTCCTGTTATACACGATTGTAGCTGATTTTATGCCCATATTTTAAAATTGCTGCTGAAGAAATGTCCATGCCAGACCAAGTAAACATCAACATAAACTCGGTTTGCTGCGTGTTACAGTGCCACCATCTTGGGAAAACAGGTTTACAGTTAATAGTAAACAGGGTAACCATAAAAGCATAACAACTGACCGCACATACCACCTCCAGTGCTATATTGGGGACTAAGAGAATTCTGTCAATGGAGCATCTGAGTGTTTGCATACTAGAAAAATTGAATTTTTAAATTGTTGTTCGAGTCTGTTTCTTTATTTTATATTGCAAAATTGTTAATTTAACTTTTTTACTTTACACTGTAAGGAACTGTACTAAATGACTTATGTAAAAAATACATATTAATATTATTATTATTATTATTATTATTACTATTAGTATTGGCTTTATTTATTTTTTATTTATTTAATTTAGTTATAAATTATATATGTTACTTCTATTTTTATCCTGATGACCTTAAATGATTGCACCACTCCCTCTTTTTGCTTTAATAAACTGTGTACAGAATATTAAACCCAGACAACATCAAACATTATGTGGATAAGGAGGCAAGCCAACGTTTCTAAGGTCATTTCCCTGTTGGAAACTTTAGAAACATCATAAAAATGGTTTTGGGAAATTATTTAAAAGTTTAATAAGTTAACAAAACAAATTTAACATATGTAAATCTTTATTGGTTAGCGAAGTGCCTCTGCTTCATGTCATGTCACATCACACTCCCATGGCACTAAGTATTTTCCTGTAACAGCAAGACACTGAGTGACAACATCACACAGTCTTCTACCTAAATGTCTGTGTCAGAGTTTTATAGCTTAGCAAAGCGGGATGGACTGCTGGGAGCCTTGAGGATAAATATTTCAAAGTCCCTGCACTAGCTTCCCTCCTATCCTCTCGTAGATAATCCACCGTAGGGAGAGAGACAGCCAGCCAGCCAGAGCATGAGATAAAGATTATCCATCAGACAGTAGTCATTCCAGAAAGATGATTTGCCACCCGTTGATGCATCTTCTCAGAAAATGAAAACTTGTTCATCCTGGTGTGAGGGTGGAACAAAAGACAGTGATAGGATCTTCATAAACATAAGGAAGAAAACAAGGGTGAGTAAAAGAGTGTTATATATATTTTTTTTCCTGGAATAAAGGTTTAACAGGTTCACATGGGGGCCTGGGACAAGGTAACAACTGCAAATAAAAGAGGAAAGAAAGTGATAACTTTGCATTCACCAGATTATTGAGGAACATCAGCAATTTTGGGACATGTGAAGAATTATTTTAGAAAACACATGATGATACATGATACAACAATTTAAATATCAATAATAATAATTACTATTTTTCAAGGTATTTAATTATTGAACATGACTGACATAAGAAAATAGCTTGAGCAGTTCACTATACATGTTAACAGTTTTCTTACGTTCTCTCTTTCACAAACTCCATTGCCAAACCACTTAATCCTACTAGGGTTGCAATGATGCTGGTGCCTATCTCAGCCGACACTGGGCAAAGGCAGGGTACACCCTGAGCAGTTCACTAGGCCCCTGCAGAGTGACATTCACACTCACACTCACACCTAGAGGCAGTTAGCCTATTGTGCATGTTTTTGGACTGTGACTGTTAATGTTTGTGTGTGTGTTGGCCCTGTGGTTATCTGGCGAGCAGTTCAGGGTGTACCCCGCCTTCTCCCAATGTCGTCTGAGATAGGCTTCAGCTTCAATGTGACCCTAATATTAGTAAGAGTGAGTGAATCCTTGTAATGGTCATAATATTTCAGCCTATTTTTTTTTTAACTAAACACAAGAAAAGAATTCTTTCATCATATCACAAACATTCCTACTGCCTGATCATTTGGCCACATTAGCCCCAGTAAAGGGATCAAACAACTCAGATAGAGCACATTAAACCAACACAAGACTCATTAATAATAAATTTGAGGATCAGTAACATTTACCCCATGTGTTAGCGCCTGTGTTAGAAGGGGAAAATAACATGTTTTTAGAGTTCACTGGGTGTAAAAGAGGGAGAGGAGAGAACTAGAAAGTGGTCATACTAAGAAAGGTTTGTATAGCTTACCTTAATGGTAAAAAAATTATGCTACACAAAATAAGTAACACTTTGTCCAAAATCGTGTTGAGAGAAAGGCTAACATATTTTGAAGACCCAATCAACATATTCGCCAAGTATCAACATAGATTGTGAGAGGCCCTGTCTGCAGGACAATGGTGTTTAGAGACCTTCAGAATCCTCTAGCATTTCTGAATGATGTTCTTGTGTTCCAGTGGTGCCAAGAAAACAACCTCCTCCTGAATGTCCATGAAACTAAGTGGCTGATTGAGAAGCTCAGCAGAACAGGAGCTACCCTCTCAGTAAAAAAAATTATTAATAATGTTGCCTTAACATTGTATGTACACTCCACAAAGCATACTTAAAATGTTACAGGTAACATTTTTAATAAATGTTTTAAAACTATTGTCAGAAAATATTACAGTAACATTATTCTATGAGGACTGTGTGCATGTGCACCATGGTTTCTTTTTCAGTACCTGCATGATTACCAGTACGAATGTGCACAGTCCTTGCTTCACGGTAGATAACTTTGTACTGGGGAGCCTGTATGTGTATGACATTTTGGCAACATCAAAGCAACGTTGTGAATAAAAGTCATGTACATCTTCTAAATAAACATTATGGTTAAATATCATCACAATGTTCATATAACGTTTGTGCAACCAACTAAATTGACCCTTACACAGCATTGCAATAATGTTGCAAAATAAAATATATGTTAGCTGGGATCCTCTCATGCTTAATACTACACCAGTGGAGAGAGTGAACAAGGTATTCAGGTAGCCGGATGTTCACATCACACATGACCTGTCATGGTGCTGTCACATTAACACCATAGTGAAGAAGGCCTGTCAGCGATTAAATCACCACAAATGCCTCAGGGACTTTAAACTTCCATCAAAAGGACTAAGGAACTGACATACCTGCACCAGATCACACATCTGATCAGATAAGTATACCATCCACACTAAGCTGCCTGATCTGCAAATGATCTACTATATATTTACACCCCCCCCACACACTGTTAATCAGACAATGTTTTTGCCACCAGTCACGTTATGTATTCCATCAGTGATGCTGAACATCTGAGCACTTGCTGAGTAAGCTATCACTATACTGCTGTTGTTCCCTGGCCAATTAAATGTTCTAAAGTTCAAAAAGGCTTTTTTATGTAATTGCAGGTAATTCACAATGTACAAAAAAAGGTGTGTTTTTTATATGCAAAGCCTAAGCCTATATATACAGACCATTTTCATTTATGTACGTTTTTTCCACAGAAATCCTAAGTGTGATTGACTGCATTGTATAAATAGGAGGTCATTTCACAGCATCACAAAACTTCTACTTATTTCCAGGCTACTTATCCTACTGATTTATTTAAAGACACTGTTGCAGTGAGGTACCCGCTGAGGCCAGAGAGGAGTCTGGTAAAATCATCAGGTAACATGATGATGAGTTTCACCTGTGTGTAATTACCTGTGTGTGTTTTTGTGTGCCTGCAGGAGGCCAGTAATCAGAGGGAGAGAGTGCGGCTGATGGGAGCTGTGAGTCCACACCATGGATGCATGCCGTGCTCACCTTATCTGAGAGTGAGGAAAAGAGAAGGCACCTGGATATCACTGAGTATGTTGGAGTGTAATTTAAAAGTGATAAAATAAAGTGAAAAAAATTCTGTCAACATTTATTTAAAATTTTTTTTGGATTATTTTTTTTTTTCTATTGACTTTTTTTAGTAATATTTATTATTTATTTTTTTTGGATATACTGTATTAATTTTGATATAATGTATTAATCCCTCATTTGCTTCTGCAAACAATTTGGCTTTTTATACCCTTCCAAAGTGACACACACACTCCAGAGAGCAGTTGGGGATAGGTGCCTTGCTCAAGGGCACTTCAGCCATGAAGGTGGAGGAAGGGGAGGTACTGGTCCCTCCCCTACTGCCACATATTTTTCCTGTTGGTTCGCGAATCAAACCAAACCTGCCTCCATAAGCCATGGCTGCCCCATATTTTTTCAATTATTCAGTCCTCCAAACCGATGGGGTTCCACACTGTTACTGAAGACCTGGATCTGAAGAAGGATATCATTGTTGAGTCCTTGCCCTTTGCCAAAATTTTATGGACCCTCATTGGCTTATGTGCATGATTTTTAAAGATGAGGTGTGTTAACAGGAATCTTCCCAAATATCTGCCAGTCCCCATCACTATTTGGTTTGAGAAAATAAAGTATATAGTGGGAGCAGCAGTGTTTAGACCTTGCCTCACCGTCCGACTAATCCTGGGCATGAATTAAGAAGGGTTTTTAAGGAGGGATGGACAATGAGACATGCTTTTTTTCTTAGAGAAAGTAATCAACAATCAATATTTCTTCTTCTTTTTTTTAACTGGGTTCACTTTATTTACTTTTGTGACTTGTGTGAAAATCTGATGATGTTTGAAATAATATTTATGCAGAAATTCACAGATTTAAGCAGCACTGTATTGCACTTCAGTTAACATTACATTGTTGATAATCACTGATACATTTATGTTTGCACACAGGATGATATTAATGATAACAGTAACAACAGATTCGAGCCAACGTTATTAGCCACCTAACATCAAATTACATACAACAGTCTCATTACTTGCTTAAATGTTGTGACATAACCACCCTCCTAGCTTCTCGAGATTACTCTAATTAAGTATATTCCCTGATCTTAGTTATGAGATACAGTATTACTCGCTCATTCACTAATTTCTGACCTGCTTAATCTTACTTAGGGTCATGGGGAGGCTGGAGCCTATCTCAGGCAACACTTGGCAAAGACAGGGTACTTACACCCTAAACAGCTTGTCAGACCATGGCACGGACAACACACAAACAAAAAAAACTACCAAAAAAAATATATAAAACAACCCACATACACAAAGAGTCACATTCACATTGACACCTAGGGGCAGTCTGAAGTAGCCAGTTAGCTTAATGTGCATGTTTTTAGACTGTGAGAGCCAACTGGAGTAAACCCACACAAATACAGAGAAAACAAGTAAACTCCAGGCAGAACTTCATGGGACTTGAACCCAGGACCTTTTTTGTTGTGAGGCAGATATGCTAACCGGAAACCACTGTGCCGCCTACAAACAGTATCACCATGCTTCTTTTTTATTATTTTGCAAATGTGTATGATTTTATCTGTGAAAAAATATTTGGGAGAATAACAGTACAGTACAGTTTCATCTTCATTGCTTGAGTACAACACCCAGCTGCTAAACTGTTGAATTTTCTCAAGCTAACAATCAGTTGGACACACCAATCAGTCATTAGACTTTTAAGAGCTTTATAGTTCCTGTGTCTATTTTTCCATACTTACACTTGCTATGTAAGCAAATGCATTATGTAAAAAGTGTACTGCAGAGTCATAAAAAATGGATATATCCATACTGAAACATATAAAGTTAGGTTTTGTGATTTGTAATGTAAAAAAAAATCCTCCTCAAAAGAATAAATACAGCTCCAATTCCAATCAATCAATCAATCAATCAATCAATCAATAAATAAATAAATAATAAAAATAATATAAAGAACGAAAGAAATGGGACTTTGTTTAAAATGCGAACAAAAACAAACTACAATGGTTTGCAAATCTCATAAATCTCATATTTTACTCATAACAGAAAATATAAAATATCAAATGATAATACACTTTACTGGTTTTGGTAAAATATTAGCTCATTTTGTTTAGGGTGTAATTCATCTTCATTCAGTGTTGGCAGAGATAGGCACCAGCCTCCCTTGCAACTCTGGTAGGATTATACTGGCCAGACAACTGGGTCAGGCCATCTCCAATACCACAGGTTTGCAGTGGATCGAATCAACTAAAAGTGGTACAAGGAAAGACAATCAATGGACAATAAACATTTGCAGAGGTACCTAGGAATCACTGATGCACATGGGGAAGGCTATCCAGTAAAATTCACATTTTTTTGTATGGTTTCTGTGAGTGTGTGTGTGTGTGTGTGTGTGTTTTCATGCTCTTCAAGTAATTGGTGACAAGGGGTTTTATTTTTTATTTATTTTGGAAAATAAATGGGGAATAGAAAGATGGTGATTGAGATATAATGTCCAAAAATATTGGTATATCTGTCAGACACCATGCTGTTAATCATATTTATTTATTTTTTTATTCGTGTGCTTTACTACGCTGTAATCTACACATATTTGCTATTATTATGTATTGTCGGTATACATGAGGTATAACTGCAGCTGATTATTACACAGCTTATCTATTTTATACTTTGCAGCTGTATTACATCTGCATTGTACTACTTTTTAAAGGACTGAGTGAATCAAATTCAAAGACTGAAGCTGTTTTTCTGCAGTAAGAAAACAGAAAACAACACCATTCAGATTCAGGAGACAGACAGATGACTGGAGGGTTTACGGACAGATTGAGGTGTGAGGAAAAAAAACTGAACAGATTAACGAGAGATGGAGAACAATTCATGACAGTGAGAAGCACAGATGTGTGTTTCCTGTTGGGTAGAAGGTGTGATGTGGAGAAGATAGAAACAGTGTTGGAATAAAAAATAGTGAGTGCGCATCCTAAACTCACAAAATGTAGGTATTTTCCATGTTAATTTTGTTCACAGCCGGCATAGTGGTTAGCATGTCCACCTCACAGCAAGAAGGTCCTGGGTTCGAGTCCCAGGCTCGTGCATTTCAGTGTGGAGTTTGCATGTTTACATGTTCGGATCAGTAACCCATCGCCTTAACCACTAAGCCACCACTGCTATGTTCTTCCCGTGCTTGTATCGTTTTCCTCCAGGTACTTTGATTTCCTCCCACGGTCCAAAAACATGCATATTAGGCTAATTGGTTGCTCTAAATTGCCTCAGATGTGGATTTGAGTGTTAATGGTTGTGTGTATGTTGGCCCTGCAATGGTCTGTTCAGGGTGTACCCTGCCTTCATCCAGTGTCACCCAAATAGGTTTAAGCGGTTCGACAAATGAGTGGGTGAGTTTTCTTCACAACACCACTTCTTTTTTATGTGACATGAATAAAATCATACAGATACATGTAAATAGTTTGATTTAATAATCACATCAAGTATCAGAATAGATAAAACAACCCCAAAAATAGCTACTATTGTCCCTGTGCCTAATCATTCTGTGGTAATGGGTTTGAATAAATACCAACCTTTTAAACACATCCCAATTTTTAGCAAGTGCTTTTAGAGGTTGGTTCGGGACCATATTAAAAATATCCTTACCCCCTATATGGATCCCACTGAGTATGCCTACTGCTCAATTGCCACCCCTACTGCACTGCATTCTGCTTTGACATACACAGACTCCTGTAGTGCATATGTAAAGTGATTGTTTGTTGTATGTCCATTCATGGCAGTTATTAAATTAAGTACTAAAGCTATATTATATCTATTTTTTAAAAAATGAAAAAATTCCCATGGGGCTGTGGTGGTTCAAGGGTTAAGGCTTTGGGTTACTAATCACAAGGTCAGGGATTCAAGCCTGCCACTCTTGGGCCCCATGCAAAGCTCTTAGCCCTCAACTATTCAGTTGTATAAATTAGATAAAATCTAATAAATTAATAGTAAATCTCTCTTGATGAGGACATACAGCCAAAATAAAGGGTAAAGGTGAATTTGATTACATTTGTTTTAGTCCCTCAATGTATAACTGGCTCCTTGACTTCCCAATTGTAACCCTGGCATGAGTCAATCAGGTTGGATTATTTAACCTCCAAATTCTGTAAATGTACATAATAGCAATGGAGACCCACAGGGCTGTGTTCTCAGTCCGCTATCTTTTCTGCAAAGCTTTACTTACAAAGCTTAATAACACCATAATTAAACTTGGTATATTAAACTTCATCGCTTGGTGACAAAAGTCAAAGAGAACTATTTGGATTGGTAGCAAGAAAAACAAAGACCTAATTGTGGGTGACAGGAAAACATGTGCTTGAGGTGGTGCAGCATCATGCCAGTGAAGAAAACCAAAGTGTATGCAGCAAGGTTAGTTATCATTAGGTAGAGGGTACAAAGATATGCTTATCCCTAGCAGATCTCAATTGGAATACAAGTGAAATACAAGACTGTTGGTCAGACAGTGGATAGAATTCCATCCAAAGAGAGGCTAGGCTCAGCCTTAGATGCAAGGTGAGGGTGTCCGGAAGGAGCTCAGAGTAGAGCCACTACTCCACTGCATTGAAAGAAGGAGTAGAAGGTTGAGCTTGATCTGGATAGGTGTTTTGCCCTGGGCAGTAGCTTACAGTTTTGGTTGGTTTGGCACTCTTGGTTAAGTTTGGTATGGCTTTGAATTAGAAACAGGAAATCAGCACACTTGTTCAGTGTAGAGTGGAAAATCAACAGAGCAGCATGGTTGAAGTGCATCTGTTGCAATCCTGTCATTAGCCCCATCGAAATCATTGCCTGTGAGTAGTTATTTCTTACTTGTGATATAATTGTTCAGTTTTGAGTTATATTAATAATGGATGAGTTGAATTTATGTTATATTTGATTAATGATGACTCAATTGTTTTCTATTACTATGTGCAGTCTACCATAGCGGTTTAAACATGAGTGGACACTTAGTTTTGCACATTTATTTTACCTTCCGTGGGATTTAATGTAGTTTTTGTTATATTGTATACATGCGTAGACATTATTTGTTTATTGAGGCAGGATGTTAACGTCATTTCATTATTTGCATTGTTTCAGTTTTACACCTGAATTGGCATCATTGTAAGAGCCTTCATTAAATTGGAACTGTGAAGATATTGCTGTCTCATGTCGTTCAATGAAGGAGTTGGGCTTTCTGTAAAACCTGTAGTTATGAACACCTTTGGCGAGGACGGCATATTATAATTCCTTCTGGACGTCTCTGAGTAGTGTACGCACATCCAATATAAGCACCTTTGATTTGTTTTTTTTGTTTGTTTTTTTGTTTTTTTTACTAAGCACTGTGACCATGAATTTCTGTGCTTAACCCATTCAGAACTTTACTCTGTAGCTACATTAAGGGTCACAGGTGTTTTATGATATTTTATAGTTTATAGTTACATATTTTTACCATGATAAAATGTTAAACTTAACTGCCTCGGTGACATGGTAAAAATTTGTAAATATTAATATTAAAAAAAGTATTAAAAAAGTAAAAATATTATTTAAAAATAAAGCTAAATAGATTTTAGCTGGATAACAGCTCTGTATCTCACACCATCTGTTCTGTTCAACTCTACTCCCTCAAAAACAAAAGGAAACCGATCCTGGAAGGTGCTTTTATATAAATTATGGGAAACACTTATTTGAATCAAGAATTGATTCTGAATCGATTCGTCACCCCAAAAATAAAAATCGAATTGTGAGTTGTTGTTCGATTCACATCCCTAGCATATATATATATATATATATATATATATATATATATATACCTACAC
>JAOUQZ010043913.1:0-12304 GCA_028564935.1 Neosilurus hyrtlii | reverse complement strand
AATACAGAAATTAACTGTCTTTTCAACTGACATGAGAATTGAAAATGGTGTGTGTGTGTGTGTGTGTGTGTGTGTGTATGTATACTTATATATATATATATATATATATATATATATATATATATACACGGTGTGCATGGTGGTATAGAGTTTAGCACATCCACTTCACAGCAAAATGGTCCTGGGTTTGAGTCCTGAGCTCAGACCTTTTTGTGTGGAGCGTGTATGTTCTCCCTGGGGTTGTGTAGGTTTCCTTTGGGTACTCTGGTTTCCTCCCACAGTCCAAAGACATGCACATTGGGCAAACTGGCTGTTCTAAATTGCCCCTAGGTGTGGATGTGAGTGGTTGTGAGTGTGTGTGTTGGCACTTTTCCTAGTGTCAGCTATGATATACTCCAGCCTCCCCATGACCTTAAGAGCATTTAAGCACCTTGGTATTTAAGTAAGTGAATGAATCTATATTCATAAATTTTTCCTTACATCATTGCAGACTATGTACAGTAATAAAGGTAGAAAAGTAGTCCTAAATTCTTAAATGCTAAAAAAAACTTCCTTTTGATTTGAAGCACAAATATTAAGCCCTGCCATTTATTATTAATACACCCAATATAAATAGTTTAGGTTGTATTATTATTTTATGACTGGAAGGCAAAAGATTTGAATGATTGCTGGTAAACTTGATGACAGTGTCCTGAGGCTAACACACTACTGGTAATAATTATAAATAAAAATGCTGAATTTAAAGTATGTGTGTTGCTTTCACATGCTGTATATTTAGTGGATTGCAGTTGTAGGATGCATTTGTACACCTTGATGTTCACAGAAATTACATTCACAATAACCCTCACTGACATTATATAATAAATTTGTGTACTGGACATTATTATTATCATTATTGTTTATACTGTAGTGCTGTTGAACATCTAAACCTGCTGCATCAGAATGCGTTGATATCTTTTTTAACAACAGCTGAGACAGCAGTACATTGATCACAGATTTACATTAATATGCTCATTCTTATGTTCACCGGAATTCGTACGACAGGAAAACATGGAGAATTCCATAAGAGATGCTTCATATAAACTCAAGTTTTTAATGAGGAGATCCATGCCTGGATGCTTTTGTAACAGAGTGAATCTGTTTCTTTAGCTTTTCCTTAATAAATAAGTCTTTATGATCGTTGGCTTTGTGGATTTTGTGTAACATTGCAACTTTTGTTTTTGTAGTATTAACTTTAAGAGAGGGGGAAAGGGTTTGTGAGAGAATGACTGAATGTTTGTAGCTACTGTATAATATGTGATCACAGGAGATGTTCCACAACATTAAGCATAACTATAAATGGATAAAAAGTATACCCCATATTGCTGTGTTTCTGACATAATGAATCCGCATAAATTAAATTCTAGTACCATCAATTTATTGATGTGCATAATGCGTAGGCAAGTGTATTACTGCAAAAGACTTGTCTTTGCATACTCCAATGATTTTCCTTTTTAACGAGGAAAGATGCACAGAACCAAAGCACAGCATCAGCATATTTAGCAATTCAGAAGCTTACGAGTTCCAAGGGACCCTGTCATATTAGGACAGGACTGTAGCATTAGTTCATTCTCCCAATGCAGGATAAATTTTTACAACTCATTCATGCTCCTGTGAATTGATTGCTATTTTGTTTGAAACAGTAATTCCTTGAGAGGAATCTTCAGAATGTTTTATTCACTCATGCACTGATTTGCCGATCTGCTTAATTTTACTAGGGTCGCAGGGATCCTGGACCCTCTCTCAGCTGACACTGGGAGAAAGTGGGGTACACCCTGATCAACTTAACAGACCACCGCAAGGCAAACACACGCACACAACCATTCACACTCACATCCACACCCACCAGTGAACAGCCCTGCAAATAACCAGCAAATACAAATGGGTCATAACATGGTTTATTGTCTTTTTTTTGCCCTGAGTGCTCTACCATGGTATAATAATGAGCCACAGGGAACAGCATTGTGTGACCAGCATCTAGGTTGTCTCTTTCTGTGTGTGAGTGTCCTGCATCAGTCCATGTATCCTATCATTAATAGATAAACACAGGATGCTGTGCACAATTGGTTTTAACCATTGATTACTTTCACTTGGTCAAAAATATTTTTCGTGGTCTCATTCCGTGAGTGCTTCTACAAGAAAATCCCTGTGAAGTGGAAGGGGCAAAGCCCTTACTTTGTCTGGTGTCCTTTGACATGAGGCTGATGTAGATGGCCTTGGAACAACACCCCACCCATGCTGCACTGGAAGCCCCGAGTGTCTTACTATGACAGGACCCATCCACAAAATACACTTTAATAAAGTTTTGAACCCCAACCAATTCACCCACAAAATAAGTGGATGGGTGATGTGAGGACTAATTCCTGCCTTCCCAAGTTGGATCTTGAGGGGCAACAGTGGATGTTTGTGTAAATTTCCATAAACACACTTTACCTTCACCAGTCATGCATTTTTTTGCAACCCGGCACTAAATCAGACTTTAATGGAAAATAAATTTATTATATCAGAAGTCCACCAAGGCCTGATGTGTATCCCCTTGTGTACACACTGCCACTTTGTACATTCCTTGATCATGGGGGTGACTGAAATCCTGATCAGCATGACATTTTTAGTGAGGAGATGCTGATCCAAGTACTGCTTGGCTTTCCTGCCATGTTTATAGTTTTGTCCAGGATTTGCTGTGGTCTAAGTGAGCTTGGACAGGTTGACCTGGAAAGAGAGTTTGACATGGAGAGAGATTATATACTCTCCCTGCCAGTCACGGTGATGGTAGTTAATCATGGGTTTCTGTGTGCTCATATGCGCGTTCTCACATATTCCCTAATGACTACACTTTATAAAGTGGCCTGTCTTCATGTTTTTGCATATCAGTGATGGCAAACATTAAATCTGTGCCTGCGTCTGTAAACTGATGCACTTTTACAGCCATGTAGTAGATGGTGCTTGTCCTAAAGACTGAGTTCTGGAGAGAGCTGAGGTTTCTGGCTAAAATACTCACCCTGACATGGAATCAAGCCCAAGTTTTTGGAAAAGAAGTGCAAATACGACCAGGGAACATAACTAAGAACATATTAAATGTGGGCTTTCTAACTGGATTAGAAACACCATTAACTGCATAAAAATAATTATTAAAAACAAGGACCCTAGAGGCATAGAGTGGTTTTAAAGAGGCTCTGAGTACAAGATTAGCATGGCGTCTCCCTTGGACATGTTCATGTTTCTGCTTTTTCGGCAACAGACATCAAGCAACAAAGAACTTGAAATCAAACAACTGACTCTGGTGCATTGATGCAAGCAGATCTATGATATTTGTTTTCCATTTGTAGGCAGAGGATAGTTTCAGAGCAGCAGCTTGGGTGTTTATGTATAAACTCAACCCTCGACAGATGTTTTTGAAAAGGTTGTTTTGTTTTTTCTTTTTTCTTTGCTGCCAGCTATTCAGAGTGGTACTACTGCTAAGGCAAGATTGTGTTAGCAGGTCATCTAATCTGATCCAGAAAATGTCCATATAATTACATTAGTATACTGGCTTTGAAGTATGCAGTACATATTGATCAATTACTTTGGTTACAATAAAAGCTACTTGCCTTCCATGATTATTTAACATTAACTGGATAGGTAGCAGAGTAGTAGTTAGCTTGTCCCCCTCATAGCAAGGTCCTGGGTTTGATTCCTGGGCTCAGGCATTACTATGGGGAGTTTGCATGTCGTCTCCATGCTTGCATGAGTTTCCTTCGGGTACTTTGGTTTCCTCTCACAGTTCAGAGACATCCACATTACTTTACAAACTGTCTGCTCCAAATTGCCCCTAGGTATGAACAGTGTGTGTGTTCAGGGTGTACCCCAGCTTTGCCCCGTGTTGGGATGATAAGCTTAATATGGTGGTCAGACAGCAGGCGCACAGCTCCAGGGATCAAGTTCAATCCTGAACTCAGGTTATTGTCTGAGTTATGGGTATGTGTAGATTTCCTCCCACCTGCCAAAAAACCCCAACATACTGGTAGTTGGATTTTCTTATAGTTGTGAAAGTGTGTGCGAATGTGTGTGCATGGATTTGCAGCCCATTCAGGGTGTATTCACACAATGCTCCCTGGGGTAGGCCCCAGATCTAATGCAACCCTTGCCAGGATGACGCTCTTATTGAAGATGAGCTCGATATAATTTGATGGCCTGCATGAATTGTACAGTAAAATACCTCTTAGGCATGGAATTTGCATTTGGATTGCAATTGAGTTGGCAACTCTAATGTCGAGTGCCACTTATGCAGCCATAACTTGAACCTTTATTAATATTATTATTTTTAACATAATAATAATGATGATAATAATAATAATAATAATAATAATAATAGTAATACTAATACTAATAAAAATTTTACTTGTTTTTTCGCGGCATGCTAGTGAAATGGTTATACCTCTGCTTGAGTGGGTGACCTCCGAGTACTCTGTTTTCCTCCCTCGGACCAAAGACGTGCACATTAGGCTAACAGCCTGTTCCAAACTGCCCTAGGTGTGAGTGTAAAAGTGAATAGTTTTGTGTGGTGGACCTGCATTATGGTGTACCCCACCCTTGCCTAGAGTCTCCCTATGACCCTAGTAGGATTAAGCAGTTTGGCAAGTGAATGGATATTTAGATCTTTTTTTTTTGCTATATTGTTATGTGCTAGTTTTGCCACGTTTGGCTAATCCAATTGACTGCATTTGATTTCACATTGGGAAATGACTTTGCTCTGACCTTGATTGATATGTCATTAATTAATTAATTTTGTAAGCTGCTTAATCCTAATTAGGGTTGTAGGGAGGCTGGTGCCCATCTCAGCCAACTCTGGGCGAGGGCGGGGTACACCCTGGACAGCTCGCCAGGCCATCGTAGGGCCAACACTCACACAACCATTCACACTCACACCTAGGGGCAATTTGGAACAGCCAATTAGCCTAATGTGCATGTTTTTGGACTGCGGGAGGAGACAGGAGAAAACCCACGCAAGCATGGGGAGAACACATACACTCCATACAAAAATGCTCGAGCCCAGGAATCGAACCCAGGCCTTCTTGCTGGGAGGGGAACATGCTAACCACTGCGCCACTGTGCCATGATTGATATGACTAGTGTTCAAATACAGTTGCATGTGTATATTGTTTTTGTTTTAAAATCTGATTTTTGGGGAGGCAACCATGTCATTGGGAAAGCTGGTGAGTAGGTGGTGGATCATAAGACGCTAATAAGTTAAAGTAGCTATGCTAGCTTATTAATTAAAAAATTATCAGAACATATTGTCAAACTTGGCACTGGGAATCAGTGTTCTAAACTATTTATTAATGAATAGATTATTAACGTGAGTGCCATTACAAGTTACACTCACACACTCACTCATTTGCCAAACCTCTTAATCCTACTAGGGTCATGTGGAGGCTGGTGCCTATGCTAGCTGACTGGGTGAAGGTGCGGTACACCCGAAATAGCTCGTCAAACCATTGCAGGGCCACAAATACACAGCCATTCATGCTAACCACTGTGCCACCGTGCTGTCAAGTTACACCATTGTACACAGTTTTCATGGTAGTTTCCCTGCTGAAAATCACACAATAATATTGCAGTTATACAGAACTGTTGGTTTCCAGAATCAGGATCAGGATCCTGTATAAATATATTTATTGTGACTTGTATAGTTACTGCTTTTTGCCAATAGAGGGCAGTCTGTCCTCATTTTAGGTATTCCTGAAGTACGTTCCAGGGCTTATCCCAGGACACATATTCAAAATACGCTCATGCTAAGCACTCTTTTTAACACACTTAATACTGTTTATTTTTACTCTGCAGACTGTCATTTTTTTTTATAATCAAGGTGTCCAGTGTGATATAGAAGAGGATGGAATCTACTAAGTCTGGATGTCTCAGTAAGATTTTTCTTGGCACCGTGAGTCCTGGCTTGCTCATTAGGGAGCTAAATTTATGGATCTGGATTTCTGTAAAGCTGTTGTTAAAAGACACTGTACAAACCAGATTAAACTGGGATAATGTAGTCGACAGTCTCTCAAGTTTTCGCTCAAAATATCAGAAACATGGCTTTCTTAAAAGTCTGAGAACATTAACCCCACACTATACAAGTACATTGATTCTAATAATTATATGTAGTATTATTGCTTACTGGAGTGCTCAGTGAGGGAGTGTTCAGTTTTTGTTTGAAGACATCCAGTGACTCTTGGTGCATGCGTCCCTTATATTGCAATGGATCGTGGGTCGATTTGGACTGCGTGGAAAAGTGCATGGTGTGATATATGCTTTCGGGTAGGTTTTGGCTGTGTAGGCAAGCATCAGCATTTTAAATCTGATATAGACAGTTACACAAGTCGTGCATAGAACTCTGCAATAAGAGCTTGGATAGATGGAAAACAAGCAGTGCAGTTGTAGTCTGGATCAGTTTCTGAGGTCTGATGGTTCGCAATAGAAGATGAGCCAAGATCAAGTTGCAGAAGCTCTACTGAGAATATAAATGAATTAATTAAACACTTTTTGCTCTGTCATCAGAAAATCCTTCTCCAAAATGTATCGCCTCCACCATTGTGATATTATGTATATTTAATTACACTGTGACATCATAACAGTTAAAAATCAGATTTGTGCCTGTAATCTCCATTTGGAAGATGTCTCATTTAGCTTAATATTTGAAACTCACTATGTAATAATAGAAGCATTAGATGGCAGTGTGCTGTCAGAGGTAGGAGGGAGGTGTCATTTCCCACAGTCATACAGCTTATTGTGGTCACTCATTATTACTGTCTGCTTAAATCTGACCCTGTTCTAGAATTTGTGCAACCATTTTTTTTTTGGTCAGGGCAGCAGTTTTGTTTAGCACAACATTACACCTGACATCACCACCTGATTATAGAAATAAGTGTAATTAGTAAAATGTAATATTTATTGGTGATTCTGTATGTGTTTAGGTTTTGGGGTGTTCCACAATGTCCATTAAAGTAAAATAAAAGGCAGTCTTTCCAAACTCCTCTTACACATGAACATATGCAAATGGTTTTTACATATATTTTCCAAGTTGCAATCTGTTAAAATCCATTTGATAATTTGCCCTAGCCCATTTTAAAAGGCTGTTGTTTCACTCATGCGAGAAATCGCAAGTATAGAATCCCTCAACTTCATATAAGGCAAGTTAACGGCAAAAATAAGAGTATAGAGATATTAAACTTACAAATCAGATATAAACTAGTAAACATCTGAATAAAATAAAACTAGGCACTTCTACAATTCATACGCAATCCTGTTTACATTTATTCAAACAAGGGTTCACTTGTATGTATAAAAGAAAGAATACTGCGCCATGTATTCATATGTACATTAGTTCAATATTTGGATCAGAGACACAAGCTAATCACATGACTTTTCACATTACAATGCCCAACCCCCCATGAGCAGAGTTATTGCTGGGGGTTTTTTGTTTGTTTTAATTTTTTTTTCTTTCTTTTTTTTTTTTAATCTCTACATGCGAAAAAGGTTCATAAAACAGCACGATTTAATAGAAACAGACATAATCTATGCATGCAAGCAAGCTTTTACCAGGTTTGGGTTTAAGAACTCTTCATAAACATGTTACTTAAATAGTTTAAGTAGAAATAGGAACAAATAAATGCTTGTTTAGCTGTAAACATTTTTCTTCATTAACCATATTAATAATTCATTCTTTAGAAACTCCTTTATCCTGGTCAAGGAACAGGGTCAGGTGGATCAGGACTGGAGCATAATCCTGTGAATGCTGGGAGTGAGGCCAGGTAGAAAAAAAAAACATGCTGAAGTACGACTTCAGTATTTGTAATTTTTTTTTTACATGCGTTCACTTCTGTTTTCATTCAAAACATGATTCATCATCATTTCTGGTTGTTGTACCATCTGTCCATGTGTTAGCATGATATCTTAGGAATAAGTGGTTGAGTGTGTGTAGGCTTTATATGGCATTGTCCTATAAATATATTTAATGCAACAGAAATAGCATTTGATACAAATGAGGTAAAGGTCATGGCAAGGTCAAATGACTATTTACTGACTGATTTCATAGCTTTTTTGCAGTTAATCAAATATATATATATATATATGTTTTTGCATTTTATATTTATACTTTATACCTTTAAAATCCTTTTAGTTATTGTTATTTTTCTTTTCTTCTTGTTACCTTGATAGGTTATTCTTTACATTTTGGACAGTTGTACTAAGCATTTCACTACATATTGTACTGTGTATAATTTGTATGTGACAAATAAATTAAAAATTTGAGTCCAAAGACATGTACATTAGGTAAATTGCCCCTAGGTGTGAGAGTGTGTGAATGGTTGTGTGTGTGTTGGCTCTGCGATGGTCTGGCGATCTGTTAAGGGTGTACCCTGCCTTCGCCCAGTGTCAGCTGAGGCTCCAGCCTCTCCACGACCCTAGTAGGATTAAGAGGCTTAGCGAGTGAGTCAGTGACTTAAGTAATAATTATATCTGTCTTATCTTAATACCTAAATTCTTAATGGCAAAATTCAAAATCTGCCCGAAGCTATTTATTGTAAAGGAATTTTGATGAAAACTGCCACCCCCAACCCTTTGCTCAGGGAAATGCGTTTAAAGTAAATGTCTGTGTGATACTGCTGGAAGGAAGAAAACTGTCAGTCAGAATAACAGCTCACAATATAATCCTAACATCAAATATGAATGGAGTACAATAAAACAAACTAAACCTGGTGGCATATCCTATAAAATATTTGTTGATGTTTTAAAGAAAAAACTTATCTCTGACACATAAACACAATTCACTTGCTTTTGTGTTATACTTTTTTTTTTATGATGGTCATTAAATAACAATACTGATGAAATTAATATTTGCATATTAAATAATGTACTTTTTGACATTTGGATTTTTTTTCTTTTTGCAGAACTGTCTATTACAAAGAAGAAAGAGAAGAAAACCATTATTTATTTTTACAAATCCCTTTAATAAAGAACGAGGCTTAGGTAATATGTAAATTCTATCCATTGTGATTACTGTATTATTACTGTATTACTGACTTTAATTTATAATTATACTTTATTCTGTTCTTTTTCACACCTTTTGTATCTCTTTTTTACCCCACAGGTACTACTGTACTGAACAGACAGATCTCTCCTCAGACTTCTGGAACTGTGACAGCATTTGGTCACATGACCTGGAAGAGAAAAGCCAGGAGACCTCTTGGATCCCTTTCTGGTTAGATTGGGCTTACGTTTAGTCATCTGTTCATCTGATGTACATGGCTCCGTGTGTGTGTGTGTGTGTGTGTGTGTGTGTGTGTGTGTGTGTGTGTGTGTGTGTTAGGGTACTGTATACCGTCAGAAACAGGCAAACCATTGGATATATCTCAAATATATGTTTAATGTTAGTAGTAATAGCGATATAGGTATTTTTCAATTGATATGCACACACTGATGGAGAAAATAATGACAAGTTAATACTATTGTTTCATAGCAAACAGGTTTTTGGATCAAATAATAAATGATACAGGACAAACTACTTCTCAAAAAAATTTTTCATTCACACCGAAACCACCTGGTGTGATTTGCCCTTTGACTGGATGATATGTGCCAAGTCTTTGCAGTTGCTGCGGGGTTGTAAAGGATGAAAGAGTAAATAATTACTATTCTTGCATGTGTCAGTATAACAGGCTATTATACAAATAAAGCTTCAAATTGAGCACTATAGGAGGACTTTCACTCTGTATAAACATCTGAAATGCCTGTCACTGATTGGGTGCATGGAAAAAAAATCTCTAACATTTTTCCCATGTTCGTTTTTGCACTTGCTTATACCCCTATCACTTTTTGCCGGTTCAGGTTTGCGTATGATTAGCGTAATCAAAACCATTCAACAATAATTTATGTTATTTAAACTTAAATACTGTTACCAATTTCACATAGATTTCTTGCCAAAAGTAAAATTTGAGAGTGGCATGTGACATTATATATGCCAGTTAGTGCCATGCAAAAGGTCAGTGAACACGTGTGTTTGGTCCACCAGTCATGTTGGTAAAGTGCAGGTGTGTTTGTGGTGAACACAGGATCCTGACTCATCATTCCTAAAAACTGCACTGGCAGGTAGCTGGTCGCTGGCAAAAACAACTTTTGGCTGTGACTTGAGATCTGTTGACTACTTAAGAGCGAATGACAATAAGCGCAGCGTGTCCACAACACTTGTGAATGCCGTAGTTAAGCATCAGCAACGACTCATTTTTTGTTGCTTAACCCATGTAAATGTTTGTTATTTATTTATTTATTTATTTTCACTTACATGGCAAGATATTACACAGTTTCATAGTAGCATTATACACATTCCTTTTCTTATGGCACATTAGCAAATAATCGGACGAAGGGTGGGTCCTGCCAGAACATTTACATAAACTTCTGGAAATACTGGAGTGGTACAAACAATTCTTTTTGTTTTGTTTTGTGTGTTCACCTTATGCTTATGCTCTTATAGTCCAAAGACATGCATGTTAGGCTAATTGGCTGTTTTGAATTGCCCCAGATGTGGATGTCAGTGTGAATGGTTGTGTGCATGTTGCTCTGCAATGGTCTGGCGAGCTGTTCAGAGTGTACCTTGCCTTTGCCCAGTGTCAGTTGAGATAGGCTCCACCCTCCCAGCAACCCCAATAGAGAATTAAGCAGTTTGGCGACTGAGTGAGTGAGTAGGTCAGCTGGCTTCTCTGTATTACCCATAGGTATTAATGTGAGTGTAAATGGTTGGTTGTGTCTATGTTAGCCCTCCAACAGTCTGGTGACCTGTTCAGGGTGTATCCCGCCTCTCACTCAAAGTCGGCTGGAATCGAGTCCAGCTTTCCACGCAACCGTGATGGGTAAATGCTATAGATAATGGATAGATGAAATATTGGGTGGGTTCAAACAAAAGGTGCAATGTTGTAATCTGTTAAACACATCTAGATGTCCATATCAGGTCATGATGATTCATCTTTTGATCTCAAACCCACATGTTTTCAGTGGTTTTGCAGTGTGGCAAAAACAAAATAATTGGTTTTGCCATTACAATACTTTTAAAGTGCACTGTAGAACAGCCAACAGAAGCCCTGCGTAGTCACGCTCACTATAAAGAAATTCTGTAATGGGAACATGCCTAAAAATAATATAATGATACGTTACATTTTAAGGTAAACATCCAGTTTAAATCTTAATTGAAGCTAAAACTGTCTACAGTTTTCTCAGGTGGATTCTCATGCAATTTTATAAAGAAAATGTTTGGTGGACTTTTAAGGATGTTGTGTCTCTGAAGGTAAAATCCTAGGCAGCCTTAATGATGTTTTCTATTCTAACTGTGGTGCAGTGATATTGTAAAATGTTTTCTTTTCTACTGACACTATGCTTTAGGCACACTGGAAATGTGAAGTGTCTAAGACTTTTTTGGAGTACTGTAGATGTATTGGTTTTATTTCAATAGTCTTAATTAAATACAAGATTTATTGTGTAAAAATACCTGTTTTAACTTCTACATCTGTGGAGCTGTCCCTAATGAGGCAAGCCATCTAAGCGTATGATGAGCACATCGGTAGCCATATGGTTCCTGTGTGTGTTCACGCATGCTTTTGGGTCATAAAGCCCCGTTGGCCGCAGTAAGGCCATGGCATGGGTAGTGTGCTACAAATTGTATGGTGGCCAAGCATGACTGGGAAACTCGGTATAATCTTTGTGCCACTGCAAGTGAGTTTGTGTGATGTCTTTTGCAGAATGGGCCAGTTATCAACCTGGGACGAAGTCTAAAAGCTGATGCGCTGATCCACACTGCAACACAGCTGTGCTCTCTGTCGGCTCCATCGGACCATTTATGACCTGAGAGCCCCGACCCTGCACTTACTGTGGTGAGTTTTTTTTTGTTTTGTTTTTTTTCCCTCTTCCTGTTTCTCTTCTTCCTGCTGCTCTTTTTTGTCCCAGAGCTCTGCATGATGCTTTACTAATCTGGCATCATGCCTGAGGTCCACCATCTGCTAGGATTTGTAATGTGTTCATGTCGGAGTTCCTCACTCTGCATCCTGTGGGCTGTAGCACTGTGCAATTGATGTGTTTATTTTGTAGAAAATTTAGATATTGGTGTCTTAAACGCAGAAAATGTACGTTTTCACCCTCCCCACTCCAGACACATATAATTTAATATTAACTTACCACACTAATAAAGACATGATCATTCCATACTTTTAATGGTAGATGTATTCTAACATGGAGAGACAGAATATCAAAAAGA
>JAOUQZ010043911.1:0-12307 GCA_028564935.1 Neosilurus hyrtlii | reverse complement strand
ACACACACACACACACACACACACACACACACACACACACACAGAGAGAGAGAGAGAGAGAGAGAGAGAGAGAGACACTCACTCACTCACACACACACAGAGAAAGTCTCTCACACACAGAGAGAGATAGGGAGAGGGAAAATTACACACACACACACACACACACACACACAGAGAGAGAGAGAGAGAGACACTCACTCACTCACTCACTCACTCACTCACTCACACACACACACACACACACACACACACACAGAGAAAGTCTCTCACACACAGAGAGAGATAGGGAGAGAGAAAATTACACACACACACACACACGCGCGCGCACACACACAGAGAGAGAGAGAGAGAGAGAGAGAGAGGGGCTGATTCAGCCCCCCACACTCGCCCACCCACCCACACACCCACCCACCCACACACACACACACACACACACAGAGAGAGAGAGGGAGAGAAATACTAATCCAGCCTCCCACACCCACCCACCCACACACACACACACACACACACACACACACACACACAAAGAGAGAGAGAGAGAGAAAGAGAGAGACTGAGTGTGTGTGTGTGTGTGTGTGTGTGTGTGTGTGTGTGCTCTCCACTTTGTGTTGAGATGGCAATAAACAATCTCTCTGTGGTGTCTTGTTGTAAAGGCCAATTTTGACATTTCATACACGCCACCTCATAAGAATCTGACCGCTTTGATTGGTCAGAACGGTTGAAATGTTCCCAGGATACAAGAAACTGTCGTTTATGCTGGGCTGTAACAAACAACAGGAAATTTGACCCTCAGCCAGTAAAACCACTGGTCAGTGGTAGCGAATTTAAGGGGTCAGTCTTCAAAAAGGATATAAATATTGGTTTACATGGACATCTGTGGGATGTTCTTGAGCCTGGTTGAACATGCGTTTTGTAAAAGCTGATATTAAATATGGAAAAATTATTAAAACATAACAGCAGACTTTAATTGCTGTGAAGCGAGTGCAGCGACCGGAACAGCAACACTAATTGTTCTTTCCTGCCTGACTCGATTTATGTGGTGGCGCATGCACAGCACGATTGAGCTCACTTTGGTTGGGATCGGTGGCCCTCCCAGAATTCCATGGGCGACTCGATTTATCTGGTAGCGCATGAGTGGCAGTTTTTAGAGTTCTCGCAATCGTCGCCACCATTATCCATGCAGGAATAAACGGGGATAAACTGTCCCTTACAGCACTCCACTTCTCTATGAGAACTTCTAGTAGTTTTTTATACTCGTGCCTGTGAGGTCCCAGTGCCAGCCCTTTCAGATACAAATGCTGCTGCCTGCATGTACCAATTTACAAAGATTTCCTCACTGTGTGTGTGCACAACAAGACTCAAGTGTTGGCATCATGATCGATATCAGAATATTAGCATTATAATTAATAGGCATCAGATCACAATAAAAATCAGTGGTATTGCCCATCCCTCCAGTAGTCACACCAACACCGGAGAGCTGCAGTGGGCCGAACCAACATATCAGCATGGGGGGAAGAAATGGAAGTCAGAGCTAGGGACTGGAGATACCATTGATTTCAAATTTTTATTCACACACCACATAATGTGAAGATTCATATTCTGATGATAAGTGTACATAAAAAGGAGGGGAGGTTTATGATTTCCACAGTGAGAATTTATATCAAAGTAATCACCATATTATTCATTATACAATAAAACAACAGAAAATTATTTATAATACAGAATATTTCAATCTGTTAGTTAACCAAATGTAAAGTCCCACGAGTTTGCAAAATTCTACAACTTTGACTGCATGTTCTATAGTCTGATGAAACAAAATTGGAGCTTTTTAGCAAGGAGTGCAAGGTATTATAAGAAGTAAAAGGTATTTTTAAAAAACCTTATCCTAGCTGTGAATGGTGGGGGTTCTGTGATGTTGTGGGGCTATTTTTCCTTTAAAAAGTCCTGGAAAGCTTGTTTGGGTACAGCATTATACACCACATGAAATGGAGTCAAGAAACTAAAACAGGGACATCCCTGGATGTTTAGGACCTTGATCTAAAGCATATGTTCATATCAACACAAAAATGGTTAGCTGATCAAAAAGTAAAGCATGTGATATTAGCATAATAGTTAAAGTAAAGAGAAAATCCAGAGGAGAGATCCTTGGAACCAGGATGATCTGGAGAGATTCTGTAAAATAAAATCATCTCTTCATCTTCATTATGGACGTGTTGATTTAATCTGTTAGCTACAAAAAGTCTTGCCGCTTGTCATGTGGGATGATACATGAAACTGTCCATTGCTACATTGCTGTTTCGTTCAAACGTTAATATATATACTGTGATGACCTGGTAAGCTGTCCAGGGTGTACTCTGCTGAGATGGGCGCCAGCCTCCCCATGACCCTTATTACGATTAAGTGGTTTAGAAAAGTTTAATGTTCTGCCTGCATGGGTTCCTCTGGTACTCCTGTTTCCTTACACAATCTGAAGACATGCACATTAGGTGACCTAGCTAATCTAAACCACACCCATAAATAGGAGTGAGTGTGAATGGTTGTTATGCTGTACTCCACTTCTCACCTGAAGTCAGCTGATATTGGCTCCAGATTTCTTTGTTACCTGGTCGGACAAGTGGTTAAGATAATGAATTAATAAAAATGGGTTTCTGATACGGTACTTAGCTAAAATCTGTCTACATAAAGCCAGCAGGGCACTAGGTACTACTAACACTTACAAAAAATTATAAATCATGAATGTTTCTTACTCCATTACACTACCCATGAAACATTCTAATATAACACATTTCTCAACCATTATAGTTTTATTATAAAGATATGGATAGATATTATATTATTATACTTCAGCGGCTCATCTAATCATTTAATCTTTCTCTTACAAATCCCCACAGTTATGGAACAGTCTTAATTTAATCCTCAGACTTAGACACAGTCTCTGTTTTTAAGACTAGGCTGAAATCTTACTTGTTTAGTCAAGCATTTTGTCAACAGCGTTTTATTATGTAAAGGAGCAGATCTGGGGGTTCTCAGGCATAAAGAGTTCCATTAACCTGTTTGGATGCTGTCACCTCCCCACTCTCACATGCTCACCCAGGTCCGCTGACAGTGGAGTGGCTGATTGCCTCATGTTACAGGATGCCCTAATGTCTGTCTTCCTTCTGGTTCTCTCTTTTTAGTTATGCAGTCATAGTGGGTCATGCCAGAGTCCCTGCTTGCACTCAGCACTAATAAACTCTCTTTTTTAACCATTACACTGTTATATACCTAACAACCTCTCTCTCTCTCTCTCTCTATCTGTTTTTGTTGAGGTACACATGCTACTTCTGAGGATCCAGAGATCCTGATCCTTCTGCTCTCTGAATCCTGTGATCCATCTTGATGTACTACTGGTTGGAGTTTTAATCTTAGAAACCTGTGGCTCCTTCTGAGGATGTTCAATATAACATATAGTGAAATTTGATCTGGTTTCACGCAAATGACGATGGGTTTCCCTTTTATGTTGTCTGAGGGAGTTTTTCCTTGCCACCGGCTTTCTTAAATCTTTGAACCAAATTTGTTTTTACTATATAAAGTGGTTTGTGACAATGTCAGTTGTAAAAAGTGCTATACAAATAAAATTGAATTGAATTAAATTTATGGCCATCTTGACCAGCCATCACTGCATGTAAGTCATTCACAGGATTCAATTCAAACTAAGCCACGACTAGAAATAAGTAAAATCTTAGAAGGAACATCTGAACAATTCAAATTTTTATATTATTTCACAATAATCCAAGATCTACCCTGTATTATTGTACAATATTATAAAAACCTATTTTATATTGAGACATAGTGTAACATCCACACTCAAGAGGCTCTGATTTCAAAAAACATGACACAGACGTCTAGCATGTGGATTAATTCTGCTGGTTTATTTTGAATTGTTAATTTCCCTCATGTGATGGTAATGACAGCAGGGATTGGAGGGGAACTGTTCTGCATTTGAAAGGATTCTAAAATAAGACCTGACAACGCACATAAAATGTAGAATGTAGGCACAAGCTCCTGCCTTGGTTCACATCTTATTTCGTTTTGAATGGTGTCTGGATCATCGAGATCCATAACTTTATTTAATGATTTAATTATTTTGGATACTTTTTTTCCCACTCAAAAAAAAAAAAAAGAAAAAAAAAGAAAGAGATCTCATCTGTTTTAGTACAGCAGTAATTTGTTTCAATTGTGAAAAAGGGTCACAGGATAGAGGCCTGCAACTGCATACATAAATATTTTTTTACATTTTTATTTTTATTTTGCTATACGGTATTAATCCCACAAGGGAAATTATTGCCGCTGCATTTAACCCATCCAAAATGAGCACACACACATGTAAACACTAAACACACACAATCAGAGTAGTGGGCTGCCACACACTGGGGAGCCCGGAGAGCAGTTGGGGGTTAGGTGCCTTGCTCAAGGGCACTTCAGTCATGAAGGTGGAGGAAGGGAAGGAAATAAAAGAAAGTGGAAATAGACCTGAAATGTACAGTCATTTCACCGGTATGTGAGTTGGATGAGAAGTATGTGAAAATGGGCATTTCAAACTGCTATGGCCTGAAAGTATCATGCAGTTATCTCAGTATCATCTGAAATATGAAACCGCATACAGCACATTTGAAAAAAAAAAATTATTGTGTGAAAATCACAGGGGTGTCACAGCAGCACAGTAAGTAGCTCTGTTCTGTCACACCTCCCCTGTTCAAATTGAGTTCAGCTTCGTGGCTGTGGGGAATTTCACATGTTATTCCCATGTCTATGTGGATTTCCTAGGAATACTGGCAAATGAACTGGCTATGTTCTATATGCTATAGTGCCCTCACCTATTCGTAGCTAACACCCAGTGATCCATGGGGTCAAGTTTCGGGTTAGCGGGGGCATTTTTCTGTGGAGTTTGTATGTTCTCTCCATGGGTACTCCTCCTGGTCATCTGGTTTCCTTTCAATGTCTAACGACATTAGAATAACTGGCTGTTCTAAATTGCCCCTAGGTGTGTATGTGTGTGTGTGTGTGGTTGTGTGTGTGTTGACCCTGCAATGGTCTGGCAAGCTGTTTAGAGTGTACCCCACCCTCACCCAGTGTTGGGTGAGATAGGTTCAGCTAAGTCCCAACCCGACCCTTATAGAATTAAGCATGTTATGAGAGTGAGTGAACCGTATGTCCTGCATGTCATGTGAGATGTGCATGTCTAAAAACATGTAAAACATCCTGTGAAGTGTCTAAACCCTGTTAAATCCGTGTGACTTTTCTCTGAGGATAAATGTGCCAAAAAAATTAATATTTGATGCAGTGGTATAAACCTGTAGTAACATGCTTTGACAGCATGATGGCAATAGCTGCACTAGACATGAGGTATACTGCAGTAAAACATATACAAGCACAGTATATAGGTATAGGTTGTGTTCCAGTCTGAGGGACTTCACTGTTTGCACATCAGTGTTTATTTTTCTATACAACGAAAGAATTTATGTACTGCACCAATATTTCTGTATTTTGTATATTTTATATAACATATGTCATAGCAGGGCCTACTGTTTCAGACGTATCACAACATTAACCATTACATTCAACAGATAAGGACTATGATGTGTTTTTATTATGATGAGAAACTCCACCGAAACAAATCCACCGAATCGCCCTGCGATGGACTGTGAGCTGTTCAGGGTGTATCCCACCTCCACCGTCTGCTGAGATAGGCTCCAGCCTCCAGGCACCCTAGCAGGATTATATGGTTTGGCGAATGAATGAACAAACGAAAGTCACCGACACTGATAAGAATAACTGTTTTATTATATACTTCATAGAAACATAAGAAAAATACGAGATTTTAGGATTTACATGTTTTTATTTTAATGATTTTTTTATTATATACTAGTTGGAAGCATAATAAAAGCGCATTCCGTAATGGCAAAGTTTTAGTATATATATATATATATATATATATATATATATATATATATATATATATATATACGATACTGGTACATAAGAAAAGCAAACTCAATTACTAAGGATGAGTTGAATGATTATTACATGATTGGCACATACAACATAGTACCGTGACTGTTTACTTTAAAAATATTTAAACGAATAATACAACAATTGTAGAATTTATATGATATGGAAAATCAGCCTTTGGCCTCAGTGAATAAAACACCCTTGACTGAATAATTCTCTATATCATACTTCACCTCATTCGGTAAATTATTAGAAATGAATGTACACAGCACCCCTATCTGGACCTGCCACACTTCTAAAAAAACATAAATAAAAAAATCATCCGATCTCACAATGTTAAAGAATCTTTTAAAAAATGTCCTGGATCCATAATTTGATCGGAATCATCGCTGAAGTCTAATGGAGTCTTCCTCGTCCAAAGCATTTTCTCTGCTTTTGAGCTTGCCATTCAAGCATTTTCCTCGTCCAAAGCATTTTATCTCCATCACTGAGGGACATTTTGTGAAAATCTGCACATTACTATTTGCATAATCCGGCTATCAAACACTCACTCACGCTTACCCCTCCTAGGGCCATGGGAAGGCTGAAGCCTATCTCATCTGACACTGGAAAAAGGCAAGGTACACCCTGAACAGCTCACCAGATTATCACAGGGCCAACACACACACACACACACACACACAAACTCACACACCTCTGAGGAATTTGGAACAGCCAATTACCCTAACATGCAAGTCTTTGGATGGTGGGAGGAAACCAGAGTATTTGGAGGAAACCCATGCAAGCACAGGAAGAACTCAACACAGAAACACCACTGTACTCGAACCCAGTGCCTTCTTGGTGCGAGGCGGTTGTGCTCACCATTACGCCGCCCTCTAACCAACACTGCTGGGCTTTTTACACCCAAGCTACTGGCTCGCCAGGCCGAAGCTCATCCCCGGTTTCCGTCACATAAAGCGACTAGGAATTCAACTGCTCCTAAACGGGACGCGGATTACATTCCAAGTATCTTTACTGGTACCCATATATATGGTACCTGCTGGGTGGACAGATGTAAACTCAAGGTTAAGACCTTCCTCTAACGGGGATTCGAACCCACAACCTCTCAGTCACGAGCCCAGCACCCTAAACACTTCACCACCCGCCCTCTAGCCAACACACAAGAATAAAAATAATGCATTGAACAGACTTTTATGACAATAAATTACAAAAGGGCGTGGCTTGCACAAGGGGCGTGTCCTTCATTTGCATACCGTAATAATACCGTAATATATATGGAACAGGTCCTCCCTGTTTCTGTGCCATGTTCTTTTGTTTTACGACACTTTGTTCACACGGTACTCCATGTAATGCTTGATATAATCAACAAAGGGTTGACTGTACATTCATGTAGTTACCAAAACAATGAGAAAACAGCATCCGCACGCGCTCTTTAACTCCTCCCCATTTCAATAGGCTGTGCAGAGACCAAATGAATGAAGGTGGAAACAAGATTTGCACCCGTGTGGAAGAATGAGGGGAGGGGAGGGGCGGGGCGGGAAGGGGGCGGGGCTGTCCCCGCGCGCGCGCGCGCGCACGCCAGCCACAAACAGCACGAGGAAAACAGTCGGCAGAGACCGTCAGAGATCTCCAGCTCTCGTAGTGTTATTGTGACCTGTAGCTCATTAATCTCAGTGTCCTGTGCTTGAAGCTGCCCACGCAGAGCTGCACAGACACAGAGAGAGAGAGAGACAGAGAGAGAGAGAGAGAGAGAGAGAGAGAGAGGGGGAGCTTTTCCATCCAGTGTGAATTCAGACAGCAGCCCAGGCTGAACCGGAGACAAGAGCACGCGCACTTTTCCTTTTCCGCTCGCGCGATTGATTCAACTCGCCCCAAATAAATGGGACTCTGGACTATTTCTCGCCTCCTGACCTGCTCATAAACAGAGATCATGTTCACTTTGGCTTTCCAGTTTCCTCTGATCGCCGTCCTTGCAATCTTCTCGGGTAAGATCAGCGGCACCCCCCCCCCCCCCACCTCCTGTTCCTATGAAGGTTGTGACCGGAGTGGTTTTAGCTTTGGGATTTTAATGCACATTGAACAGTCGGTACAGCCAGAAGGCTAACTAGGCTCAGTGCCTGGAAAAAAGCAGAGCATCCTGCTGTGGTGCTGCTTAATGAATGGTAGGTTGTAGTTGCAGCTGCATGAGAGAGAGAGAGAGAGAGAGAGAGAGAGAGAGAGGGGATGCTGCTGCAGATGCCTATAAGTTCCAGGTGTTTTGCTGTGTCTTTCTTGCAATTCTTGCCTTGAAATGTAATTTGTACAAAAAAAAGTAAAAAAAAAAAAAAAGAAATTTTTTCTTGCATCTAAACTGAAGCAACAGTAGAATCTGTTGTAGTCATCAACCTTTAAGAAGCTGCTGATTGTTTGTTTGTTTGTTTATTTATTTATTTAGAATAACAGCAGCCCTGAGAGTCTACTTCCAGCTGCATATCCTGGGGTTGGGATTATTGCCCTCATTTTAATACTTTATCGTTTCTATGGTAACAACCCATTCACTGGGACTACACTGGATGGTCTCAACCCAATAATCTAAACCCAGAAATAAACACCATTTTTAAAAGTGTTGTTTATTATTTTTTTTTAAACCTTTACTATGAGTCCTTATTACGTATTACAAAGAGTGGATTGCTGGAGAGGAAAATACTGTTTTGTCAGGGATAACAGGAACTAAATGGTGTAACATCAATAAAAAAGCACGTATCAGTCATTAGTAAATATTTTTCTCAAATCATTGTTTTACAAAATAAATAAATAAAAAACACCACAAATGATGCAGTTATGATGAGATTAAATCCTCTTGCCATCAAGCAAGATCTTGCCACCCAACTGTTGATTATTTTTCTAGCACAGCGTCGGCCATGATTTATTTATTAAATACTGAAGTAAGCAGCTATCACAGTGCTACATGACGATGTTTCTTTATTCTCGTATCTTTTCCGGTTAAGCACAGTCCAGTTGCGTGTAATTCCCCTCCCTAAATGATATGATTTGAGTAAGAGGATGCCCCTCATGAATTAATGGGTGATGTATTTAAAATAGAAGTAGACGGAGTCACACCCACATGTACTCTGGCTGTCAGAAACATGTGGGACGTGGACTTTCCCATTTAGAATTTGATCTTGGTTGGCACTGAAATCGATTCTAGCCATTAACCAGTCTCTGTTTTTGAAAAGAAAGGGAGAGCTACCCAGTGAACCCGGGTGTGTTGTCTTTTGCTCCCTCAGCATGACTTCTGTGGTGATTAAAGTAAATATACATGCGTACTTATGTATAAAGACATGTTTCACATGTGGAGACTCATTAATAAAAAACACATTTTGATGGAGACTGGTAGAGAATGCAAGTTATTATTGTGGCTTCGTCCTGGAGTCTGCACAGGCAAATAACTGGAATACTGGTATTTGTTCGTTTTTGTTTGGCAAGCTATGCTCAGCCTTTCCCTTTCTCTCAGGAGCACTAGCAAGTGCAGAGAACGCATTCTGGTTTAGGATTAAAGTATTATTAGGAAAAAGGTTGGTCTTTGATGTATTAATTAATTAATTCATTCATTTTCTGAACCACATTATTGTACTAGGGTTGCGGGGAGTCTTGAGCCTCTCGCAGCCGACTCTGGGCAAAGATGCTATACACCCTGAACAGCTTGCCAATCCACCGCATATCCAACACACACACAACCATTCACGCTCACACCTAGGGGACATTTGGAACATCAAATTTGCCTAATATGCATGTCTTTGGACCGTGGGAGGAAACCGGAGTACCCGGAGGAAACCCACACTAGCATGGGGAGAACATGCAAACTCCATGCTGAAACGCCCTCGCCAAGCCCGGGACGCTTGGAGCAGACGTGCTAACCACTACGCCTACGTGGCGTCCACTTTTGTTATTTTTACCTTATTCTTAATAGACTAATTATTTACCAGGCTTTTTCACAACACCACGTGATGTTGCCTAAAAGATTCTGTTGTAATACAGGGTTATAAGAAATACACAAATTTGGCAAATCTTAAAAAGCAACGTAGTGTGTGGTGCTTGAATTACTGCAGTATTCAGAGGTGCGCAGCTGTAGCAGAGCTTAAGTCAAGGGGAGAATGTGCCTAGGTTGCATTTACATAAGAAACAGCCCATCCTGGCTTTACTCCGCCTGAATAATGTAACACTGTTAATTGTGAATAAACCACAGAATTAAGTCAAGGAAAGAATCATTCATTCACCCTTATTCATTAGCTGAGCTGCTTAATCCTACAAGGCTATCTCGGCCAACTCTGGGCAAAGGTGGGGTACACCTGGAACATATCGCCAGGTCAACGCACACACAAAACCATGCACACTCACAGCTCGGGGCAATTCAGAACAGCCAGTTAGCCCAATGTGCATATATTTGAATATGTACATATAAACCTTCTTTTTTACAGAAAACCAAACATTTTTAATGCTTTATTTCTCTCAGTGTTTCACATTAGAACATATCCCTTAATGCTTCATTCTCGTGAAAGTCATTTCTCTAGTACAAATGACTTCCATGACATTACTAATATCGAAATGCATAAGGTTCTTGTTAGCTTTCAATTTTTTTAATCATTATTATTTATTAAATTGTTTAATAAGCACAGCATCATTCTGTGTTCATTCGCTTGACATAGTTGAGTGTTTTTATGCCAGGCATCTGTGCGATGTGGCTCTTATCAAAAGTTCTGTGTTTTTAAGCCACAAATCCTCATTGAAGGGTAATGCATTCAAGAAGCAAATGCATTATGCATGTAAATGCTAAGTCTGATGAACGAGCCCCAAGTGTGAAAATGTAATTACTTACAGCAGGTTTGCAGGTGACTCATAATTTTGACAAGACTTGTCTTGGCTTATCATTTGAATTTTTTTATTTTTTTTTGTACTGAAATCCTTAATGAATTAATTATTCAGACACGCTGTTTCTCCAGATTTAATGACAAAATTATAAAAGTTCAGAAGAAGCAATATATTAATAAAAAGCAACCCCCCCCCCCAACCCAACAAAGATAATCAGCTCATTACCTCCTCTTCTTGCCTTGGATTAAATATGACGTTTGTTTTATTTCCCCTCATTGATTCAGGCTGCAGTTTACAGGTCTCAGCTCCTTTCAAGTCCCATAAGATTAGATTCTGTCTTCTCTGAATCGCACTAATGAGACTTAAAATAAGCATGCTATACGTCCCTAGGGAGCATTTCAGGAAATCAGTAAAAAAGATTCATTCTGGGGATGCAGAATAGATGCTGTTAGAATATATTGATATGAAACATTGGAATGTTATTTCAGTATATCAAACTGACAATTAGAGGAGGAGGGGTTACACTCTTTCAACCCTGGGATTTATTTATAATGTTATATGTCATTTTTATTGAAATTTTTCACTTTTATAATTTTTAGCTTAAAGGTCTACATCTGGATTTCCACTAAAAAGCAGACAATGGTAAGGCTATATAAATAACAAATGCTACAAATACATTACTTGATTTACCTATTGCTGATTATGAACTATGATTTTAATTGTTTACACCAAAGCCCAACTGAATTTTATATATATATAATTCACTACACATCCATGCCACCCCTATATATATATTGGGGCGGCATGGATATGTAGTGGTTTGCGGTTTGCGTGTCCGCCTCACAGTAAGAAGGTCTTGGGTTCGAGTCCTGGGCTCATGGGTTTCTGTGTGGAGTCTGCATGTTCTCCGCATACCTCTGAGTACTCCTGTTTCCCAAAGTCCAAATACATGTACATTAGTCTAACTGTCTGTTCCAAATTGCCCCTAGGTGTGGATGTGAGTGTGAATTGTTGTGTGTGTTGGTCCTGTGATGGTCTAGGAAGCTGTTCAGGGAGTACCTCACCTTCGGCCAGTGTCGGCTGAGATAAGCTTTCTCCCTGTGACCACAATAGGATTAAACGGTTCGGCAAATGAGTGAGTGAGTAAATTTTAGATTGAGGAATTGTTTTCTGACAGCACCTCTTACAGTGTATTTGGTTATAATGTATGATCTGGCAACCATATCTTTAAAATAGTTAATCTGCTAATCTCTAAACTTGCTCATAGAAATAAGGGCAGTGGTGGCTTAGTGGTTAAGGCGATGGGTTACTGATCCAAAGGTCAGCAGTTGAATTCCCACTATCACCACTGTTGGGCTCTTGAGCAAGGCCCTTAAACCTTAATTGCAGCTGTATCAATATATATATATATATATATATATATATATATATATATATATATATATATATATATATATATATATATATA
>JAOUQZ010043910.1:0-12308 GCA_028564935.1 Neosilurus hyrtlii | reverse complement strand
CATGTTTTTGGGCTGTGGGAGGAAACCGGAGTACCCGGAGGAAACCCACGCAAGCACAGGGAGAACATGCAAACTCCTAATTTATGATTATGATTGGTCAAATTAATTAAACAATGAAAACACTGTTCTATTTAAAAAGAGTGGCAGTTTTAAAAATAACCTCATGAAGCACTTGTATATCTAACTTTAAGTTAACTTATATCTATAGTTTAGTATACACTACATGGAAACACTGCAATCTGATTGGTTTATTATCCTGGGATAATAAATGGAGATTATCCAAACTTGGTATAATGCTTGAATCAAAATGTGCAAATGATAATGCATAGTTTGCCATGTAGCATATAGTACAACAAATATTTGCCTTTACTTTCGTGGATTCAAAAATCTGAGAAATTTAACAAAATACCACCCTAAAAAATAGGAACAAATCTACACAATATGGCTTTTATATTTTTCAAAGTAAAAAAGCAGTTTCAAAAGATGCCGTTATCTCATTTTAGTTTGTTTTCTTCTGTTTCCATGCAGTATGTAATAAAACAATTATTCACCTATTTCTGAAGTAATAAATGTTGCTTATCCCCAAAAATGGTACATAATTACATTCATGTCCTAAACATAGGCTCTGTGAATATGTCTTTCTTTTTTAATAAAATAGTCTATAATGGATTAGTGTAATATTCTTCCGAAACAGTGGCGCCATGCCTATTTCTGGAGACCTACCTACCTGAAGACTTTTGCCTCAACTATCAAATCAACTATATTTGATCATCTTTACAGCATAATTTATGTGTAATACGTTTAAGCGATACAGACACTTATTTTAACATAAATGACCATAAAAAGCCTGTGGAATACTAGCGAGGGCTGAACTGAGTGGGATTAGCAGTTTTTTTTCCCAGAAGCGACTTCAACAGTGTCTCTGAGAATGAGAAAGCTGCCAGAGATGAACGTGACGGTAAATTCAGAATGGCTTATGTAGCTAAAGTTTTGCCAACTCGGCTTTCCTGTTGTCAGTTGGTTTAGGAACAAAAATAAATATTTTCCGTGATTTCTTTGCTTGATGTTTTTGCAGCTCAGCATTGGCCGATAATGTGTTATGCTACATGGGTCAGTGACGAAGCCCAGCCTATCCACGGCCAGTTCTTACTCATCTCACACGCACTTTGAAAATGGGCATGGATTGATGTTGCCAGAAGGAACCACTGATCTCTGGTAGAAGTTCATACTGTCTACTTAGTTTTAACTGTTTTTTTTGTTGCAGGTAAAACAAAAACGCTCCTGTCTTTCTAAAAGAACCTTACAAAAAACAGGAACCACTGATGTTATATGTAATCATTTTTAATAGCTAATAACACTGATTCACCACAGGTACCATTAAAAACTTAAGATCTGTCAGGTGGATCTGTCATTATATTAGGAGCAAAAGGCTTGAGGGAGGTAGATCTCCAGACACAGGCTTGATCACCACTGCTCTAAAATAACACTAACAATTAAAAATAAATAAATAAACAAATAAATAAATAAACATCAAAGCACCTTTCCCATAGGCTGTCCCATGAGTGCCACAGATTCTCCAATCAAAGTTATGGTGGCAGATGGCATCAATGTGTTTGTCGTCTGTTCCATGAAATAGCTGTTTCTCTGCGATGGTTTTTCCCATGTTATTCTTTGTCATTAGATCCTTCTGCCTGAAAAATAATTATTGAATTATTGTATATTATAAATATTATTTACTACTACTACTAATACTACTACTAATACTACTACTACTACTAATACTACTACTACTACCACTAATAATAATAATAATACTAAAGCACTGCTTCATGCAGAAAATTTTAATTAGTAAATTAGCAAATCACTGTTCATATACATACCACTGAAATACTTCCCAAAGGGCTCTATTCTGAATCCTCTCAATCTTCTGAATACAGAAACCACGCATAGTGGTGTTAAAAAGGTTCTCGACTGCACTGTATTCATTCGAATCACTCCGTATCTCTAATCTCTGTGAAATAAAAGCAGACATTTTCAGAGACTAATTAAGAGATTACGTGCAGCTCATGCTTAAAACATAGTTTTGACACATTATGTTTGCCTAAGTATTCAGTGCTGCCAATGTCTGTGAATGAAAGATTACATAATGAACAGCATAGGTCTCCATTCGGCATAAAAGCTGACGTGCAATCCAGTTGCTTGAATAATGCTGCAGTTAAAATTGCAGTAAAAGCTGCTTTAACCTTGTAATCAACTCAGAATTTCTAATGAGAGAAAACCAGAGAGCACAGAATCCAGAGAACTCTGGAACTCAGAATAGTCTTTGCAACCATGTGTTCAGCAAGTAACATGGGATGTAAATAGCTGCTCACAGCTTACCCAATTTGTTGCATGTGAACTTATACACATCAAAAATTTTGTTAAGTCCATGTACTGACTTGGGTGTCTTTGGGTGTATTTTCCACTGTTCTTCCTACAATTGTCTTTTATTTCTTACTGATTATCTGACTATATGACTAACTATCATCCTGAAAACTTTCAAAAGAATATGACATAAGCTTTTCTTTCACACAATAATCAGCCAATTAACCAAGCACCTTGTAACCAATCTCAGGCGTCAGTGCTTTATTCCAGTGGCTTGGCAATGCTTTCATCGGGATGTTGGGAGCTGGTTTGCTGAAGATAAAAACAAAAGTACTGTTTATCACACCTTTGCTCAGAGCCTTTTAAATTGGGAAAGAAAAACAGGAAATTGCTTTATTCTTACGTTGTTCTTATTGTTTCAGCATCTGCTGCTGACACAAATACTGGTCGACGCCTCACAAGCTTTTTGGTCCCATAGCGTTTGTTTATCTGTATCATATCTGAAGAAAGAAACATAAACATTATTAGTAGTTATTATAATTGATTTACCTAGATTACCTGTGCATCTAAAAACAACACCTCTTCATAGAGCAGGGGTAGACAACCTCAGGCAAGAGTGCAAGAGAGGATTTTGAGGCTTTCCAATTTTCAGTCTATCTTTCTATCTGTCTTGTCTGTTTGTTTTTTCATTTATATATTTACTCTGATTTTCCTCTTTAATTTAGTCATGGCAAATTCATACCCATCGGACATTCCTTTCCTCTCCCACAAGAGCTATCACATAGGGAGGATAAAGGTCACCAAACACTTCCTCTGAGACACGTGATTTCAGCAGAGCACATTTAACAAAGAAAATGGTTGTGCAGCGTCAGGGTGGTGTAACATTCTCCAAAAAAGTGGTATCTGTTTATTTTTACATGCAGGAGCTCTTAGAAGCTTCATGATTGTCGCTGTGATGGACAGTGAGCATATGGCATCACTTCCAAGAGGAGGATTATTCTTTCTTGATGGTCCCGGCATTGTACGACATGTAATCGCATGATTAGAATTCAAACTTGCGGCTTGTAGATGTTAGGACGTATATGTTGTATGCTTTTCCACTGTATCCCTTGGAAAGCCCTTAATTATTTTTAATGGTCAGATATTGAACCTATTTTTAGACTTTTACTTTTCATTTCAGACATCAGTGGACAACCAATGTATGATTCTTAATCCAAAAAAATGACACAGTTCTTCAGGAAGCTGTTTCTCCACCTCTCCCTGAAACACAAACTTTGAGTGTGTGCATGGGATGGCCTGTTTGGCTTCCTCCTCCCATTTATGATCTTTCTACTCTCTCTGCCCACTCTGCTCTGATTGGTTGACTGAAAGCTTGGCGCTCAGTGCACTGGGAGGCAGAACAGGATGGACGTGCATAGGGTGACAGAGGGGGAAAACCTTATGTTTAGAGCCAACTCAAACAGTTCAAAGGGAAAACTTAAACATACATTAACCTCATTATGTGACACTCTGGCATTGTCTAAAATGTATTTTCAACACCGTAACAACATTTATGGCTCAAAAAAGTGGAAACAGTATCATACTGTATTTCCTCTTTAAACAAATGTGTCCTCTCAGCTGCATACCACATCACCTCCTGAACAGCGATTAGCTGTTGTACAGCTTGTCTTGTTTACTTTGATGAAAGTATGATCCCATTTCCAACAGGCATCATAGTGCAGTAGCTGAGGTACAGTGCTGCCAGCTGTGCTAGTTAAGGAAACTTATACTGGGTTCATGTGCATGAATCATGGCAAATACAATTTGCCCTCTCAAAAGCTAAATTTTGACACTCCTTAGTAGTGTAGGAGTGACTGTCAACCTTTCATGGGAAGAAGAGGACAGCTTTGGTAGTGGATGGTATGTAATTCTTTTGAATATTTTTTAACAGTGCAAATAATGCTGGCTGTTTCTTGTGTACCTAATTTTAATCTGTTCTCTATGTGCACTTAACTTGATATAGAACAATGTTATTTATCATTCTGTCCGAAGCAAATGTACTAGTCTGCTAGAGTGTTGCAAAGTTATAACAGGGAAGTGGTTGTTATGGGAACAGGGACATTGACCTTGAGTCTACCATTTTTCATTTGGCTCTGACAACCAAGCACTTGAACATGATGTATTGATATTTCCAACTTTACCAGTGAGAACTAGGATCTTGACTAACATGTGAATAAAGCATAAAGGTTTGCAATAGAAGCAAGCCATCTCATTGCTCACTGCAAACCACAGAAAGTCACTCCTGATTCCTGATTATGAAAAATATGTCTTTAAAATGTTGTTGCTCTGCATGATGCCTATAAGTATGAAATAAAATTTCAAGCCTGTTGAAAATGGTTTTTGATGTGGTGCCATAATTAAATTAAATTTTTAAACTGAATGTTAATTTTGCATACCAATAAACAATGATATTTCAACCTGTTGCTTCATGTCAAAAAAGCTTGCTGAGCCCTGCACTGTGGTATATTAAGAAATCATATATATCATACATTTTTAACTCGGGTAATATCAACTTCTTTAAAATATGAATGTAAAAGCATGGAGAGTGATCAAAAGAGATGATATACAGATTTAGACCCTGCCTAAAAGCGCAGCTCTCCATGAGATTTTTGTGGCATTTGCTTCTATTTGGTTTATAATTAATTAATTATTTGTCAATGTTTGAAAAGCTTAACCCATATTCTCTAAAAAAAAAAAAAATAATCAGTAGAAGCATTGACAAAAATGTTAATTTGTTGTCAACTGGATGTTGTTTCCATTAAAAATGAATAAATAATAAATAAAAGGCGGCGCAGCTGTTAGCATGTCCACCTCACAGCAAGAAGGTCCTGAGTTTGATTCCCGGGCTCTGGCATTTCTGAGTGGAGTTTGCATGATCTACCTGTGCTTGTGTGGGTTTGGCCCTGTGATGGCCTGACGAGTGTTCCTGGGTGTACCCCACCTTTGCCCAGAGTCGGCTGAGATGGCGCCAGCCTCCCCGCGTCCCTAATTAGGATTAAGGGGCTAAGAAAATGAATGAATGAATAAAAGTAAACTTAAAAAAATGCTTAACAGGCAATTAGCATACTGATGCATACCAGCCGATTAGCATAGCAATGCACACAGACGCTGGACAGACGGATATGCAAGCCAAATCAAATGAATGGTTTCATAAGTATGGTACTCGTGCTGAATTCGTGCATTTTTTTTTCTTTTTCATTCCATTCTGTCCTACCACCCACTATAACTGTAAAGAGCATTCAGAAACATGAGCAGTGTGTGGGAACAGGGGCTACCTTGGAAGCTGAGTGTGTACGTTTGTGATCCAGCTGTAAACTCCACCTCTGCTTTGTTGTCCTGTGTAAATTTCTGCTCCAATTCCCCACTGGTGATGGAAGCTATGTGGTGACTTCCACCCTGAATGACAAAAATATACTGTATGAAGCAAAAATTCTATCTTCCAAGCCAGTAAGATGACTCTTTTCATGCAAGTATCACACCTGGTTTGGGAAAATTTCAGGTCTCTTTGTGGAGTTTTATTCTTCAGTATTTTACTAAAGCTTTCTAGACATATAAAGATAAAAATCTTTACCCCATGCTTTTACTTACTGATGATGTATACGGGATCCAATTGCCAAATTCATCTTCCCAGTACCACGCCCAGTTTGTGGTGAGAACATAGTTGGGTTGGATCACTGAGGACACCGTCGAGAGGCGCCGCACAGTGTCACAGCCACGGGTCATTGTATCAAAGCAGACTCCAGAGCTTTAACAGACACAACATGCAGATGAATGTGTGAACTGTGCATTCCACAGACTGTGCCACTTTAGCATACTTATAAGATGAAAAAAAACACAAATTACTGTGTGACACTGATGTAATAATCTTGGGTAGGTTTGTACACGGTATGATGGTATATGGGTAGTAGACAGCATGATGATGACACGTATTGACTACAATGCAAATTAGTATAGAAGAACAAAACTTCATTTAGCACATGCTAGTGGTAAACATTATCAGCATGTGGAAAAAGAAGGAATAAATAGCTATAGGACATGTCGTATAATAAGCAGTTACTGAACAGGGTGAAGTACAGTATGATAAGGAGAATTATTAACAGGAGATCTGGATAATTCTCTGTATCATACAAAAGCTGAATTGTATAATTGTTTAATTATTCATTCAAAATAATTTCAAACCCTGAGAGGAAACCGCAACATACCCGGTGTGAATTAGCCAGATGTTTTGTTATTCTTTGCTAAGGTTGTTTCCAATTCATTATACACAAATTCCATGAAAATATAAAACAAAATAAATCTGCTGGTTGATTTCCACCAATTAGAAACATTTATAGAAAATATTTTAAATAAATGAACAATAACCTTTAGAATTACTACTCTACAGATCCCGAGTCCTATGTTTCACCTCCATGTAATCTGGGTCTTGATTGCTATGTTGCATTGCGTTAATGTGATGTCATATTGTATTTTTTTGGCTAGCAGTAGACGGAGGTTGTAGCAGCCCACACACTGTGAGATGATCATCCTAATTCTCGCAGGCTATATTTGGTCACCAGGCCATTAAACAGCTGTCTTTGACTCTCTCTCTCTAATTTAATGGGTTCATAAAGATCCCTAAATGCAATAATAAAACAACCTGAAAACAGTGATGTGCCAAATCATTAAAAAAAAAATTTAACCAAAGAAAGGCTGACTAAAAATGAATCATCAAACAGTGCATCAGTTTTTAGAGAATCTACTGGTACTTCATTTTATGACTATTACACTCACTTACCACTTTAATAAGAACGCCTGTCCACCTGCTCATTCATGCAGCTATCCAATCAATCAATCAATCATGTAGCAGCAGCGCAATGCAGAATATTATATAGAGAAAGTTTAAGAGCTACAGTTAATATTTACAACAAACATCCAAATGGTGGAAAAGAGATAAACTGGGCACGTGACTGACTGACTGAGAGGTCTATGATACTATATGTGATAATATAAAATGTAATCATTACCTCTTGTTATGATATACTTTAACTCATTTTCTGAACTGCTTAATCCTAATTAGGGTCGTGGGGACTCTGGCACCCATCTCAGCTGACTTTGGGCGAAGGCAGGGTACACCCTGGACAGCTAGCCAGGCCATCGCAGGGCAGAAACATGCTGACGGCTATGCAGCTACTCTTGACGAAAATCAGCAATGTTTTTTTTACAAGCCTCTCACCACAGACATTGAGAGATATGGCCGGCCTTTGACAACCCAGTTAGCTGCACTGGGGGGACAGCAATGACAGCCCGGGGATAGTGGGGCCTGAACCCCCTACCTTCGGATCAGTAATCCATCACCCTACCACCGGACCACCACTGCCCAATATACTTTAATGTGTGTATATTAAAAAGTACAGTATTGGTATTATATATCTATATTTATAAAATAACGTTAAAAAGTTATACAAATTTATCAAGAATGCTTGATTATAGACTTGTTTCTGACAGGCAACATTAAAGTGTCACTCTAAAATTGTTACCTACTCTCCACTATCCACAAATATCCTGTCAACAGCTATCTTAAACAGACAATGTTACATTAAATTACTCAAACCAGTATAGTCAGCATTCATTTGAAATAGTGAATTATATATATTTTTTTCTTTTTTTTTCAGCTTTTTAAAACACAGGAAAAAGCTATTATTACCTGTATGTTTTCTCTGGGTTACAGTAATCCTTCTCTATGCCCTCATTATTAGGAAGAGCCACCCAGACCTCTCCTTCCTTCACCTCCCATTTATAAGGCACTTTGGAGTGTTCTTTAAAACATCTCTCTGAAAGATAAATATTCTTCATTCAGTGAGTTTATATTATATGAGGAATACAGTAGAATACAGGCATTTCACATATAGGCATTTTTATGCATGTGTGTGTGTGTGTGTGTGTGTGTGTGTGTGTGTGTGTGTGTGTGTGTGAGAATAAATCCTGAATTGTAGTCTTACCTCCATTTCGGCAGTGTCCTTTGATAAAATACATACAGATCTCCGTTTTCTCTGAGGACACACAATGAAACATATTTTCAGTAAGCCTTAATCTTCATGCTTGGGTGAATATAATAACTGAGAATTGATTTTTGGAACTTATTTCATAAACAAAAAAAGAAAAAAAAAGAAAATACAAGGCGTATGGCATGGTAAGATGTACGGACAGAACCCATGTATGTAATACACATAATAAACATAATACCCATCACTGACACAGAGGTTTAAAAATATTGTTTTAGCCTTTTTTATGTTCCTGTTTAGTATATACTACTAGAAGATCTCATAGAGAAATGGAGTGATGTGAGGGGCATTTAATCCATTTCTATATAGTCCGCTTGTATGCGTTTTCTCCAGTCCCATTTATTCCTGTGTGGAAAGTGGTGGCGACGATTGCGAGAGCTCAAAAAACTGCGCGCATGTGCTACCACATAAATCGAGTCACCACCCATGGATTTCTGGGGGGTCACCGAGCCCAACAAAGGTGGCTGTCTCAACAGCTTCTATAATAGTGCTACGCATGTGCCACCACATAAATCAGTGAGGCAGGAAAGCTCGTTGTGCTCACTTCACAGCAAAAACAGACATGATGGATATCGCTAAATAGTACCCGAAACTTTTCTTTTTCTTTCCTTTTTTTAAAATACAAAACCAACAGCCCCCAGTGCAGCTAACTGGGTTATCAAAGGCCAGCCATGTCTCTCACTGTCATTGGTGAGAGGCATGTGAAAGAACTATTGCTGATTTTCGTTAAGAGTGGGCTGCATAGCCGTTAGCGTGTTTCTGCCCTGCGATGGCCTGGGGAGCTGTCCGGGGTGTACTCTGCCCTCGCCCGGAAGTCGGCTGAGATGGGCGCCAGCCTCCCCGCGACAATAATTAGGATTAAGCGGTTCAGAAAATGACATGACATGACATGACAAAACCAACAGGCCAGGTATGACCTCATTATAAGCCTTTGACCAATTTACTACATCATATAACAATATAATTATTATAATACTATATTAAATAACAGTCATATTGCTGCACATGGTACTTTTCTTAGGGTGTCATAATAGTCAGAAACCAACAAGAGTAAAACTATATCCACTTCATTTTGTATTTATTATTTACAAGATACACTATGCTTTAGATGTTCTCATGTTTCAAGGATAAACCTGACTTATCTAAGGAACTTCATCAGAACAGCTACCTCCACATATGTGCATGCTGGTAAGCACATTACAAATTACCTTGAGAGTGTTGTGAGTTCCTGGCGTTTGAGCCTTTGTTGTTCCTGCAACCTCCATTTCTTGTATTGGCTTGGGACCTGCCATTCCTGTTGGGTCTCTGGCTGTTGATCTCTTGATATTGACCACCATTTTGAGTTGATTGGAATTTAGCCATCTGCCGTAAAGCCTCAAGGTTTGAGTAAATGGCCTTCATAGATGCCATCAAATTAGTGGGAACACCTCTGCCCTGCAATGTTTTCAGAGGGTGCGGCTCATAGAAATCGTGTGATCGTGGACACTGACACGGGCCTCTCAGGTACTTCTCACATATGTGCATCCGCTTGCAGTTCTCGCCTTCCTCACATCGCCCATACAGGCCAGTGCCATTATTATAAGAATGGCACACCTATGAGAGATAGAAATAAACATGTTAGTGTGGCTTTCTCAGTTATCAACAGGTGAAAGTCAGTTCAAACAGTAACTGTTTTGAAAAGATTAATAAGAACTACAATTTTGATCTCTTTTATACAAGTCAGTTGCTGAATTCAGCGGATGCCAAAAAGCAGCTAAACTTCAAAGTTCTTATGTTTTTCAACACTACAAAGTCTAAATTCCAAACTTTAACCACTTTCGTTTTCAGATTTTCTGATTGTCACTGAGTCAGTGACTTCTAAAGTCTGCTAAGATGAACGAGAAGTCTTCTGGCTGTGGATACTACATAGTCAGATTCAGTAGGGAGTTTTAAGGGGTGTCTTAAAGCCTACATTTGTACAATAGATTTTTAGGATAAATAATTTCCAGCATAAATTCTAAGCCACTTAATCCTATTTAGGGTCGTGGGGAAGGTTGGCGCCTACCTCAGCTGACTCTGGGCGAAGGCAGGGTACTCTCTGAACAACTCGCCAGAACATCGCAGTACCAACACACACACACACACACACACACATACACAGCATTCACACTCACACTTAGGGGTGATTTGAAACATCCAATTAGTCCACTAAGCATGTTTTTGGAATGTGGGAGGAAACCAGAGTACCTGGAGAAAACCCACACAAGCTCGGGAAGAACATGCAAGCTCCACACAGAAACGCCCCAAGCCCGGGAATCAAACCCAGGACCCTCTTGCTCTGGGGTGAACATGCTAAGCAGTGCACCACCGTGCCGCCCTATTATTATTATTATTATTATTATTATTATTGTATTGTTATTCATTTTTAGAAGTATGTACAGTACCTACATATTTTATCTTAAATCACCATGAGAATGATTAGTGTATTCCTCATTTTAGAAGAGTGCTTTAGAAGAGTGCTATATAAATAAAGTTTTGCTTACTTACTAAAATAAACTGCTGTAAGTGAAACAAAATGATATGATACTTTACTGGAGGTAGGATACTGTTGTCACTCTGGAGCAGCAAAATACAGAGCTCTCTTCTGTCCAGCTGACTCAGGCTATGTTTCTGAAGAGCTAAGGTGTTTTTCGCCGACTGCAGGTCATGACTAAAACAACAGCTTCGTCTACAGGGGAAAAGAAGTCATTTTTAAAGAAGCCAATACATCATATTGTTAAATAAATTACAATAGCATAAAATATCACCAAAAAAAAATATCTCAAATTAGAAATTAGAAATGACATACTATTATTGTGTATACCACAGTGACCATAAAAGTTACTGAGTAACAGAAGAAAGAGAAAAATCTCTCATCAAGAGCTAAATGAAACGAACTAAGCTAATAAAAACTGCCAGCTGATAAGCTCTTACTGTGACCTGATCAAGCTGCAGTGCTTATCATATAACTGTGGTTACTTTGAGCTAAGTTCATATTTTCAGATATTTGATTCAGAGGCCTCACTTAGTTCAAATACGGAGAAATGGAGGAAACCCCAACTCCATCTCCCTGTGTATCTGAAGGCAGACTCCAACAATCACTCAGCTCATCAATGAAGATGTGTTATGGCCGGGGGAACCCTGCTAGCTCCATGTATTAACAGACTGCAGATAAAAGGTGAAGTAAAAAAACTCCATACACTGGCTTGCTAAAGTATTCTTACCCCTTGAACTTTTTAAAAATTTTGTCACACAAGCACAAAAATGTACTTTATTGTAAATTTATGTGAAAGACCAACACAAAGTGGCTCATAATTGTGAAGTGGATGGCAATTGATACATGGTTTTCTAAATTTTTTACATATAAAAATCTGGTGTGGTATGCATTTGTATCCACCCTCCTGAGTCAATACTTTGTAGAACCACCTTTCGCTGCAGTTTCAGCTCTTTTGTCTTTTGAGGTATGTCTCAATAAAAACTACGGTGGCCGGGAAGTGCAAAACACAACTCCACTTTGCTGTACAATAAAGTGAAACATGTGTCGTGTCTCAAAATGATTTAAATAAAATGAATAAAAAATAAATGAATAAAATTAACAAACTTATACTACTTAATAATTACAATGAGCGCAGCAGGATTCGAACCCGGGCCCCCCGTGTTAAAACGCACAACTAACCAATCAGCCAGGTGTTTATCCACCTGCGCCACCTTTCCGCCGAGAAAACATCCCAGTGATCCTCCTTATCAAGGCTTCCTGTTTGTCCCTTTAATTTAATATTGCAGCAGTAAATCCCACGTTAAGGCGATATCTGTTTGTACTAATCACACATGTTGATATTGAATGTT
>JAOUQZ010043909.1:0-12310 GCA_028564935.1 Neosilurus hyrtlii | reverse complement strand
AACCTCCCGCACAAGCTCAGGCTCCTTTCCCCCCAGCAAGGTGACATTCCATGTCCCTATTGCCAGAGGTTTGGTCCTGGGTTTGGGTCGCCGAGACCCCCCACCTCGACTGCTACCCAAATCACATTGCACCGGCCCCTCATGGACCTTCCTGTGGGTGGTGAGCCTACTGGAAGGTGGCCCATGGCGCCGTTTCGGGCTGAGCCCGGCCGGGTCCCGTGGGCAAAGACCCGGCCACCAGGCGCTCGCCTGCAAGCCCCAACCCCAGGCCTGGCTCCAGGGTGGGGCCCCGGTAATGCCAATCCGGGCGACATAGCGGTCCTTGATTTATTTTTTAATCACGAGAACTAAAAGGTTGTTTTTGAAGCCATGGTAGAAATTCTCAGGTGATGGGGTACTAAAAAATTGTGAGTCATAATTTAACCCTTTTGAGGAAACAATACACTGCATATTATTTGGTTCTTACCAAGATAAAAAAAACTTTAGATTTAGAAGTGTTAGGTAATTGAACTTGTTTTAAGAGTTGATTTCTTATTTCAGGTGTTCACTATAGTCTTCTTTCTAGATTTAACAATCTTAATTTAGGAAACCTTGTCAAGTGAAATTGTCTTGCTGCACTTGACAAGATTTCTTGAATAAAGATTGTTAAATCTAGGAAGAAGATTAATTTGCAGTGTACACAGAACAAGACACTGAATAATTGATGTAGTCGATTCGACTGGAAGTCTACTTACACAGATCAGGCTAAAAACACCCAAGTGACACTGGTTATTAAACGATGACAAGCATAGATGGTTGAACAGGTGAAGCAGGTGTGGATTCTGGTGATGGCAGCCACTAAAGGAGGTGTAGCCTCTGTGAGTTCCTGCTAGTTCACTCAGCTGCAGCCTGGTGAATGAGGGCGGGGCTACATGCATAGCCCCACCCTATGGGTTAGGGTTAGCCAAGTCTAGCCCAGCTTCATTGTTATTCATAGTGAAAGAGGTGTGGCCTGTGCATTTGTTACTCTCAGTGACAGTCATAGGATTTGAACCCAGAACCTTCTTGACAAATCCTTCTCTCCATCACTGCTTTATAGAGGCTGTTATGTTTTTTCTTTCCTGCCAAGAAAATGATACAACACAGATCGCTGCGTGAGAGATTTGTAATGATTGGGATCGATCCTTCGAGCATTATCACGGCCCAGCATTTAGAAAGTCGGAGAACCCGACATCCGCTCTGCTGACGGCACTGTGTTTGCACACACAGCACTCTGATGATGCTCAGACGGCGCTGAGCGAAGGCTTTCAGAACACTTCAAAGTGCTTCCGACGCATTTAAAAAAGCTTTTTAAAAATTAGCTCCGCATTAGTCGACAGGAGTCGGGTCTCACTGACAGAGGATCAGAAGGCTCTCTCTCTCGCTCTCTCTCTCTCACTCTCCCTGTCTATCTTCACCTCCTTGTTTGAACCTCTGTGTATGTGAGAGAGGGAGAGAGACAGAGAGACAGACATACTGTCTCTGTTTAATATCTGTTCTGGCTCCTAGTGTACACATAAAACCAGATTGATTCTCCTTTTATCTCTTTAAATCCAGCTTCTACACAACAGCTGTCACCCCTGATACTGTCCTTAATGCATCCACAAATCAAGACACGGTTCGGAATTATATCTTCCCTGATGACTGGAACATGGAGAACTCAGGAGAGCAGTGAGGATAGGTGTAAAGCCTGATCTTCTTTCCATCATCATTATTATTACTATAAGGTTCCTAACTCTACCCGGGTCTGGAAAAAAACTACCTAATCTCATTTTGGTCAAACCTGAGACTCATTTTGTGACTTGATTTGGAGCTTTCATTAGCCACAGATCCGTTTCAAGAATTCCAAGAACATTCCAAGCTGTTGGTCTGGAGGTACCTCAAAAGTCTGATATTTCTGCTCAGTTAACAATCAGGTTCTTCCTCAGGGATGAAGAGCTGATGAAATGGATTCCGTCCATCCGTCCGAATTTTTAGTGTGATAACTGAAAGGAAATGACATCGGGTCAACAAATTTGGTGTATGGGTTCCCCTCAGGGGCAAATAGGGTGGGATTGTATATGGATGGCATCAACAATATCATTGCGACTCAGCACTGATTTGTGGGCGTTATTGAAGCTAGTTCTTGTGTTTGTATGAAGATTTGGAGAGCCAGTGGCTTCTCACTGAGGTTCATCAGTATAGTGCAATAGTTCCAAGATCCTTCCTGTACAGAGGAATTTATCGAAGGCTCTGATTTTAAATAAGGGATAAACGCTTGTAACTCCTCTACTCATTTGCATCTCAACCCATCCCCCCCCCCCCCCCCCCCTCGGAGTTTATCTGCAATCAGCCAATCACCTGCTCACTGTATCTTCAGAGAGATAAGTGTGACTGATGATTTAGTATTAGACATTCCACATTGCCTCAGCAAACACACACACACAAACACACACACACACACACTGTTGCACTAAACTAGACCTTGATGTCTGCAGCAGAAATGCCCTCTCATAACTCCACAAGACCTCATTCAATTATTAGGGTCTTACGAAGGCAGGAGCCTATCTCTGCCAACTCTGGGCGAAGGTGGGGTACACTCTGAACAGCTTTCCATTCTATCACAGGGCCAGCACACACACCTAGGGGCAATTTGGAACAGCTAATTCGCCTAATGTGCATGTCTTTGGACCGTCTGGGTGTATTTTGTGTGCTGCAAAAGCAGTGTATCGGGTGAGTGAGGTCTCAGATCTTTTACTTCAGCAGACAGAATAAAAACCACTCAGCCAGGTATTACGCGTGGATGTGAGATCAATTATTTAAAAAGTCAGACCAGGAAAAAGTCTGCTCCTATATATATAAATATATACAGGGAAAGAGTGTTCATGGAGGTTTGGATGTACTGTGGTGATGAGAGGAAGAGAAGGAGAGAGGGATGTGGGTGAGAGAGGTGAAAATAGCCACTGTGAAGAAAAGAAATGACGTTATTGGTTCTGGAGTTGACATTGTCTTTTTTTTGGTGATGACATTAAATCAAAGATGAAGGGATCGAAAGACAGACATCCTTCCAAACGGCTCATCTGGGGTACGAGTTATGAGAAAAATTCTTTATAGGAAATCACAGGATTGTATCGATTCATTAGTTCGAGTTCTCATTTCTTTAGTAACACTGTATACAGGTACTTGCATGTTTCATGGATGTGCTGCATGAATGGTCCAAGAAAACGTTTGTTTAACATTTACGAAAGGTCTCTCCACTGACAGCCAGAGATAAAACTAACTGCATCGAATTAGAACCAAGACGAAGAGAAAGAAAGAGTGACAGAACGGCTCCTTCTAGCTGTTATATTATAGGTGATAACAGAAACAGATGGTTACAGCATCCACCTTTCAGCAAGAAGGTTCTGGGTTTGAGTCCTGGGCTCGGTGAGGGCGTTTCTGTGTGAGGTTTGCATGGTCTCCCTGTGCTTGTGTGGGTTTCCTCCGGGTACTCTGGTTTCCTCCCACAGTCCAAAGACATGCACAGTAGGCTTACTGGATGTTCCAGATTGCCCCTAAGTGTGAGTGTGAGTTGTTGGCCCTGTGATTGAGCGGAGAGCTTTTCAGGAGGTATCTTGAGTTCACTCTGAGTTGGCTGAGATAGGCTCCAGCCTCCCCGCGACAGAAATTTCTTCTTCTTCTATATTAGTATATCATCTCAGGTAATTTATAGCCGGTCATAAATAAATTTAAAAGATCCCAAACATTGCTACCATTTCATACAGAAATAAAAATATTCAGTGTTTTCATTTCCTTTCACTTCAAATCGTAACAGATTTTCCAAAATTAAATTAATTCGCTTTTTTTTTATCGAGGTAAACTGCAGCTGACCCTAAACTGATTCTTATGGCTTCTCAGGTGTGTGTGTGTGTGTGTGTGTGTGTGTGTGTGTGTGTGTGTGATGCACCTGTGGTTTGACTGACAGCTGAATCACATAAGGACGAGTCCTGAGCTGCACCTGCGCTCCACATATTCACCAGCCACAAGGGGATCGTCATAAACAAATATTATCAAATAAATAAATAATACATGCAACTTTATTCATTTCTGCATTCTTATGAATTCCTTCTTATATTAATAATTATGAGTGAAGTGTGTGTATGTTTGTGTGTATGATATATTATGTATGAACCATGAAGTATCCTGAGATGTGTTGTTTATGACAGTGATGAGTGTGTGTAGAGAGAGTGAGCTGATTGAACTTGAGTCTGTCATGACTGTGTTGGGGAGGATGATACAAGGAAAATAAATAATACTGAGGGCTGAGAGCAACAAGGGGATAACGCTACGTTTCATAGTTTTGAGAAAACAGGGATTATAGGATTTGAGAACATTAAGAGTTTACATGTAAAATCAGTTTGTTCGCTGTTTCTTTATACACCAGTATATTTGGGTAGCTAAACCACTTGAGAATCACCTCACCTATGTATTTGGATGGGATTGTTTTCAAAGTTGTAAAGTGGAGATATCCACTTGGTGCTGTCGGCCCTCGAGAAGCGAAATAAAATCTTAATCTTAAAATCCCAACAAACAAACGTGGGGGATGGTGGGGGCGATTATAGTGCCCCCTAGTGTACATACTATACATATATCTCACACACACACACACACACACACACACACACACACACACACACACTGAAATTAATGACTTCATAATGATTCAGAATGTTTGAGTACAGGCTTAAACAAGCACACAACCAAGTCTCCACAGTCCAAGTCTCACCTTTCTCTCGTCAAAGAATATCTCCACTCTGATGTCCAATTCGACTCATCTTACTGATTCGATTCATTTGAAGAGTTGAACTGAATCAGGCTCAGATACCGTAGAAATTTGATTCACCTGGAATGGATGGACTGCTTTAATTGGTCTGTTACAAACTTTTTTGCACCGATTCATTCATCTATTCCCTCTCAACCCTACAGTTGGTATCAACGTGCACTTCCTTGATATAAAAAGCAGAAATGTCACAATATTTAAAGCTTGCAATGATAATGGGATAATGGATAGAAGTTGAGTTGATTTCTGGGAACACATGATGGAAATACACCCTGGAAGAAACTGCAAGTTTAGCACAAGTCATATATTTAAAAAAATATCTTATTAATGATAATAAGGTAATATTTATGTCTATATATTTATATATTAAGTCAGTGTTCAAGAACATGGAGATTAAAACAGTCACATTGTTTTTAGCCTCCTCACAAGCTGAACTTCTAGTTATCTCAATAATTTAGCACTAAATATTTCATAAACATTTTTCAATCAGAGGATTAAAGCATACACCGTTTCCTGTACTGTACTGTGTACTTAGAAGTGTCTTTTCGGGGACAGTCGGAAACGTGTAACGCGTGAATACAGCGATATGCAAAACCAAACCAAAATTATGAACGACACCACATTATCATAGACAAATGATTTCTTCTTTCATTCATACATTCATCTGCCAAACCACTTTATCCTCGCATGGTCATGGGGAGGCTGGAGCCTATCTCAGCCGACTCTGAGCGAGCGCATTCTGAACAGCTCGCCGGTCCATTGCAGGGCCAACACACACACACACACTCATTCACACTCACACTTAGGGGCAATTTGGAACTGTCTTAGGACTGTAGGAGGAAACAAGATCACCCAAAAGAAACCCATGCAAGCATGCGGAGAACAGGCAGAGTCTGCGTACAAACGCTCTCGCTGAGCCGAGGTCTCGAACCAAAGACCTTCTTACCACTACAGCACGATGAACCAACACGTAGCCTCTTTGAGACAACAAAACACAAATTTTTAAATGTGTCCGACTGTAGACAACAATGCACATATATGTATGTCTATCTATCCATCCATCCATCCATCCATCCATCTATTTATCTATCCATCCATCCATCCATCCATCTGTTTGTTTATTTGTTTGTTTGTGTTATTTATAGGAATACATTTATTTGCTTTACTTTTATTGGTTACAGACTAAAAAACCAAAACATACAAACTATAAAACAAAAGTCTGTATCTAGGCTGATCCTTGCTTGTTAGTCGATTCCCGCGACTCTCTACAACGAGCCGGTACACAAGAGTCGACTCCCTGATGAATCGAATCATCTCAACTCTCCCGTTCTGCCAGATTCCGGTGCGGGGATCACCGCGCCGCTCCGCTCTCAGCAGCTTTATTCCTCTTTATTCCTTGCTGTGTTTGCTATGTTTGCGTTGCTCAGTGTTTAAAGGATAAAAGGGTAAAAGAAGGAGGATGGTGATGAAGATGAGGATGCTGAGGATGCTGAGGATGAAGATGCTTCCTGCCTGGAGAAGCACTTTGGTGCTGGTTCTCCTCCTTCTCAGGGCGCATGGTAAGATTCCAGATGTTTTTAGTTTTCTTTCCAGGTTCCTTACAGTTTTCTCTTTATTAAAACTCAGGTCTGAAATTTTCTGGAGTTTTCTAGAAGGGGAACTGAAAAGTTTGGAAAGTCGCATCACATCTCAGGAATAAAAATATAAGGATTTCTCCCTGGATTCATTTTAGGGGGGAAAAACTCATTATGATCTTCCAGAAAATGTAAAACAGTTTATAATAAATAGGTCTTAGTAAAGAGGACACATTCAGCAGAACAAGTGGAAATGTACTGATGAAGTGGTTTATTGATGAAAGAAATATTCTGAAGCTTAAATGCTGCTTTCTGTCTTCTTCCTTTTCCTCCTGATCAGAACCACATTCATTCTTAACGTTTCTATATTCACTACATGAAATAAAGGCACTTCTCATATGTTTTTTGTTGCATGAATGGCATCCTTCACTTTATTATTTCCCTGAAGCCCTGTACATTAAAGTAAAACATTCACCACTGCTTGTTGGGATCAGCCCAGTCACGAGGAAATGTATTCACACAGACTCACTGCTCTGAGCATCTCTGGATCAAACCTGTTAGTGATGAATGTGTGAATGCTCTGAGAAATAAACTGAAATCATAGAATTTCATCTTACATTTCTTTTCCTGCAGAGAAAATACGAGTCAAGCCCATAAAATAAAAAAAATGTAAAAAATTTGATAAACACCATTAACCTGCTTTTACATGCACAATAAGCCAATGTGTCCTAAAGCACATTCATAACACACTTTAATCTGATTTTAATAACTCGCTGTTTCAGAATAGTCCTGCGCTTCAGCTTGCTGCTTGGTTTAATGAGCAATTAGCCTTCCAGAGATTATAATTACTCTCCCGGTTACTGTCTTTGCAACTCAGTTGGTTTCAGCTTTGATTTGTTTGGTGACTTTTTTTTTCTTCTTCTGCTTAACACCACACGTGGAACGATTCGTCTGATTCATGAGTCGATTCATGATGTTCAGGTGATGGTGTAAATTTCCTACATTTCTAAAATTGAATGAAAACATTATGAAAAAAAAGATTTTATTTATTTGTTTGTTTGTTTGTTTGTTTGTTTATTTATTCTTTTTCAATGTAAGTATCCTTTTTGTTAAAAATATATATGTACATTGTTTTCTTTTATTTTCTTAATAACCAACAATAATTACTTATAAACATTTGTAAAACCTATTAACTGAAACATTCCTTTTACTAAAAATAAATAAATAAAAAAAAAATACAGAATATTTTTTTTCCTAATAACCATTTACAAACATTTATGAAGGCTGTGGCCAGGCCTAAATATAAATATAAAACACCTACTTTGATTTACTTCTCCTTTCTTTCTCTTTTAGCAGTTTGTGAAATTCATTCATTAATAATTTTTTAGCTAAATCGCTTTATCCCGCTAGTGTTACTGGGAGGTGGAGCCTATCTGGGTGAAGGCAGGGTATACCCTGAACAGCTTGCAAGTCCATTTCAGGGCCGACACACACAACCAGTCACACTCACTCTTACACCTAGGGGCAGTTTGGAACAGCCAGTTAACCTAATGAGCATGTCTTTGGACTGTTGGAGGAAACCAGAGTTCCTGGAGGAAACCCATGCAAGCACAGTGAGAACATGCAAATTCCACACAGAAACATCCTCGCTGAGCCTAGGACACAAACTGAGGATCTTCTTGCTGCAAGGCGGACGTGCTAACCATTACACTTTCGTGCCTCACAAATAGACTTGTTGAATATATTTGCTCAGTCAGTTACACAACAGCCTTTTCCCCTTGTGTCACGTGTGTATACGCTTTATTATATGTGATATAAGATGCTCCAGGAATTACAGCTAGTAAAAACAAAGACATTCCTTGTTGTTAATTTTTGTTCTCTGTTGATTCCTATCATCATAAATTTGTATCATGATTTATTGGTACACAATATATCGTTACACACCTACAGTAAACTACAGCTGATTTGATTTTGCATACATTAAATATTTCTACCGGCAGCACGGTGACACAGTGGTTAGCATGTCTACCTCACAGCATGAAGACCCGGGTTTGATTCCTGGGCTTGCGGCATTTCTGTGTGGAGTTTGCATGTTCTCGTGCTTGTGTGGGTTCCCGCCGGGTACTCCGGTTTTCTCCCACAGTACAGAAACATGCACAGTAGGCTAACTGGCTGATCCAAATCACCCCTAGGTGTGGGTGTGAGTGTGAATGGCTGTGTGTGTGTGTTGACCCTGCGATGGCCTGGCGAGATGTCCAAGGCGTACCCCGCCCTCACCCAGTGTTAGCTGAGATGGGCCCCAGCCTCCCCTCGACCCTAATTACTATTAAGCAGTTTAAAAAATGAATGAATTACTGAAATGTTTCCACCACTGTATATTTTAAATGTTCTTAATCACTTCTATATCCAGACCCAAGTCCACCAGTTGATGATACTTGGTATATAATATACTACTCACCACATATCTTTCTTCACGCTCCAATCACAGCCTGTTCTACACACTAGAAGGGGCAGAGCCAAGCAGGACGCTGTGGATTAATTTTTTTTTAAATAGTAAATGTCCTGAGTGACATTGCAGCTGAAGGTCAAGGTGTAAAGGATGTGATGTAAGCTGTTTTGTTGTTTTTCTGTGGTGACTGTTCAGTGCCCTGTCGCAGGTCAGGGATTATGGGTACTGTGAGGTTCTCCAGTTCTCCGTCAGTGGTTTGTAGTACAGAATGTTACAGTTAGATTTGAGACACAGCCTCAGGTTTTTTTCTTCTTAGGCATATGGATCTGGATTTTAACACACACACACACACACACACACACAGACACACACACTCACAGCCTGCTTAAAGTCGTTTTGGTGAAATCGTTTAATATCTCATGGTGCTGTCTGCCCAGAGTGTTAGAAATGGCACTTTTCTTGAGGCGCTTTGGGTGTGTGTGTGTGTGTGTTTCTAAACTAGCAGTAGTTCTCTATCTTTCTTATGCAGGATTTTTCATGAGGTCACTGAATAACTGAATGAGAGAGAGATAAAGAGTGATAAAGAGAGAGAGAAAGAGAGAGAGAGAGAGAGAGAGAAAGAGTGTGTCCAGGAAAAAGAGAGCAGCAGCAGTCTGAGGCAGAGGAGAGGGGAAGAGAAAGACAGAGAGAGAGAGAAACAATCAGAGAAAAAGAAAAATTGAGCAAGAAAGAAAGAATCAAAGAGAAAGAGAGAGAGAGAGAAATGCAGAGGAACAATCGGGACATGTTAGAGAGGGTGAGAGACAGTCAGAGAAATTGAGAGAGAGAGACACACACAAGAGAGACACCATCAGAGGGAAGGATTGAGTCAGAGAGACAGAGAGAGATGAAACAACAGAGAGAATAATAGAAAAAGAGACAGAGAGAAAATAGAGAGATATTTCTTTAAATCCTTGTTTCAAATCGTTCAGGTGCTACCGTTTCCCCCTGAACACCTGGAATACCTACTCCACTGTGTGTGTGTGTGTGTGTGTGTGTGTGTGTTACTCCCCCCTTTCTTTCATCACCCTTGCATTTTATTTCATGTCCTATTCAACCCAATTTGTCTCCCTCTCTCGCCCCCTATCTTCCCCCCCCCCCCCCCCCCCCCCCCCCCCTCTTCCTCTCTCTCTCCCCACTGTAATTGAAATTGGATTGGGATGGAGTCAGAGGGTCACTACAGTACTGAACTAGAGTATCCTTCATACATGAAACTCTCTTCAGACACACGTGTGGATGCTTACACACAAGCATCAGCTGCTAATACTCAAAAAATAGGTACTGTCTTTCTGTGAGGAACTTGACAGGTTCTCCCAGCGTCGATGGGTTTCCTCCCAGATCATGCGTCTGTGATCATGTTTTCATGTTTTCCATAACCCTGACCAGGATAAAACGTTTCCTGAAAGAGAGCTTAATAAACTTCAATGAGAAAGAGTCTTCACAGCACATCTAATTTACATTTAGCCACGCCCACACACGCCCACACACGTTCAAAAAAAGCATCCAAATGTCACAGCCATGTGTGACAACGGTCTCAGTGCAGCGTTGCACAAAACACTCACTGACTGTGACGCATGTTCTGGAGGAAAAAAAGCCCCCCACACACACGTGTGTGTGTGCATGACTGCGTGTGTGTGTGTGTGTGTGTGTATGTGTGTGTGTGTGTGTGTGTATGTGTGTGTGTGTCAGGTTTCTACAGCAAAAAGTCTCTAGGTGACAGGAAAAGGCATCCTGTCTGATTCCATTTTCATGGCTTCTTCTTCACTAACAACGAAACACACTTTACACAGCGAGGGGCACAGGAGTGTCTGAATATCGCTCTCTCTCTCTCTCTCTCTGTCCCTCTCTCTCTCTCTCTCACACACACACACACACACACACCCACACGCACACACAGAGATTGATTCTAATACGCAAATTACATAACAAGCTGATGTTATAATAAATATGCTAACACATTTACACACATACCAGCATTATAGTAAATATGCTGATACACTAACACACAAACTAGCATTAGAGCTAATATGCTAATACACTACACTGATCTAAAAATAACTGGATTAGGCACTTGGCCTGCTCAGAAGTGAAGCTAACCAGCCACCATATTACTACTCCCAAAACATTCAGCCGTCTGTACACAATATTGCTTAAAACCATATCTATATACTAAGAAAAGTGGTCAAGATGGATTATATATTTATATCACTTATATAAGTGAATTTTACTCTCTTACTTCTTATGAGAAATTTGTACCTGTAAGAAGTATTTATTTATTTATTTATTTGACTATTCTATATAGACTTAGTCATATATATATACACACAAACACACACATAGTGAGAGACACAATGTCACATATATGTATTAAAAGTTTATATACTGAGAATATTTTGCAAAATCATTCTTAACCACAACACTTCTAACATGTTTAGGAGTATATTACCAAAGAAAAATACAAGATAGTTTATCAAAAATAATAAAAAACAGTTTAAGTTAAAAATATATCAATTTATTTAGTACCTTGAATTTTTATTTAGCAAAACAAACTACAAATAAACGTTAATCTATATATATAGCTATTATAGTTATTTAAAAAAATGATACGGCTGCATTTAGACCTGTAGCTGTTATATCTGTGACTCTAATTACTGTATTTGTTCTAATACATGACATTACATGGATATATGGAATGTTTCTTTTCATGCACACGTAGTACACACGTGTATAAATATGCTAATACACTAAAACAGCATTACAGTAAATATGCTAATACACGTACAAAAACTAGCATTCGAGTAAATATGCTAATACACTAACACACTGACTACACAAACACGCTAACATATAAATGAGTAATAAACAAGGTTAAAAACACAAACTAGAGTTAAAATAAATATGTCAGCAAAGAGACTTGTGCAATAATAAGCATGCTAACATGCGAACTAGACTTAAACATGCTAACACACAAACTATCTTTATAGTAAACACAACAACAGGGTTATTATTCAGGTGCCTGAATTGAGAATGTTTAAAACGACTTGTTTTAACATTCAGGTGAATCCTTGTCCATAATTTACAATCTCACTGATGAATAAAGGTTTCCCTTGCTTCCACTCCGTATCCACAGTTATCAGGTTGTGAAATGTAAGCATGATGCTGATGTACAGTAATAGTGTCTGGGGTGTAACAACATGTTGCTGTAATGAGATCCATTGATGAGATATTCTGAAATATTCAGAGCGTTTCGTGCACTCCTGATTTGTTCAAATATGCTTTAATTGGACCAAAACTTTTTATAATTAATATTCAAAAGGCCTCCTTATCCCTGACTGATCCTATTAACCCAGAGAGCCAATGGAGGCTTAACGAGCCTGGATAATTAGGTGTGTGTGTGTCGGGGGGGGGGGGGGGGGGGGGGGAGGGGGGGGG
>JAOUQZ010043908.1:0-12310 GCA_028564935.1 Neosilurus hyrtlii | reverse complement strand
GGGGGGGGGGGGGGGGGGGGGGGGGGGGGGGGGGGGGGGGGGGGGGGGTTACACCACCAGATGGGACATGAAAACATCTCGTAATGCAGAAATTTATCCCATAATAATATTAAACTAAATCATAGATAAGATTAAACCCAGTTCTAGATATTTTTACATGTCTACTCAATATTGTTATGTATCAATGAACAAAGAAAGTAACACCATCTTTTTTAAAAGATACCACCATAAGTTCTAATAAATTGTCCACAAGCTATAGGAAAACTGATTTTTTTTTTGGTTTTTGCTCACACCTAAATTGTACACACTCTGCCTACAACCTTGTTGAACTTATTTATTTGCTGATCTTTAGAACAACAGTGCCACAACTGAACTCGTGATATCAGTTTAACGAACACATGCATCTTTGGTAAAACTATAATGACCTTAATGCCCAAGGTGGCCACTGCCATCCTACTCCAATAATACATGTCATCCATACTGCTTAACTGTCAAGGTCACAGGGAAGTTGGAGCCAATCCCGGCTGACTTCAGGCGAGAGAACCCTGAACAGGTCACCAGCCTAGTACAAGACAAAAAACTACCATTCACATTCACACCAGTTTAGAGTAGCCAGGTGACCTACTGTGCATGTCTTCAGACTGTAGGAGAACAGCAGTGCACCCAGAGGAAGAAAAAGCACACACCTTGGTCGAGATTTGGACCATGAACCGTTTTACTGTGAGGTAACTGTGCTAACCACACTGTCCCATAACATGTGTCATGTACCCTGTATTCTCATCATCACTCACTCACCAAACTACTTAATCATACTAGGGTTGTGTGGAGGCTGGAGCCCATCTCAGCCAACACTGGGAGAAGGTGTTGACCAAAAACAACTCACCAGACCATAGCGGGGCCACCACACACAACTATTAATACTCACTCTAGGGGCAACTGGAAAAGCCAATTAGCCCAATGTGCATGTCTTTAAACTGCAGGCGAAACCATAGCACCTGGAGGAAACCCATGCAAGCACATTGTGATGGCTAAACGACTATGTCTATTGATCTCCAAAATGACAGGGCTTGTGAGGTATTCCTGGTATGCCAAGGAGTAGGTAAGGTGAGTACCTATTAAAGGTGTACAAGGAAGCACAACTAGTATACTGGCAAGAGTGTCATGGGCACCCAAGGCTCACTGATGTGTGTGGGGAATGAAGTGTCATGAGTGTCTCACTGATGTGTGTGGGGAATGAAGTCTAGCACGTCTGTTCTCATCTCAATAAAGAGCCACTGTAGTACAAACTTAATACTGTTAATGCTGGCTATAATAGAAAGATGAAAAAACAGTGCATCAATAACCACAGCATGGGTGAGTCGCATGTGTGTGTGAAAGTACCACTGAAGGACGTTTATTGGAAATTAAGAAAGATGCATGTTGCCATCTACTTATATATATATATATATATATATATATATATATATATATATATATATATAAAGGTCAGTTCCATGCCACATTCTGCATGAGCTACAACAGTGCTTCGTAGAGCAGGCGTGTTTGACTGACCTGCTTGCATGGTATGGTGTATCATAAAGAGGTGACAAAAATTCCCACTTGCAAAACTGCAACATTTGTATCCTTAATTTTTAAATGATTAAAAACTGTAATTAAAAGGAAAGTAACGCAGCGGTAAACACACCTTTGCTCCCACTTTTGATGAGTGTTACAGACATCAAATTCTACCATTCTTAATATTTAAAAAATAGTTAAATGAAAAATCTTCTGTTTATTCTTTTGCCAGTTAAATAAAATTTCATATAAATTAATGATCAAAGATTTTTGTTTTTGGAAAATGTCCCAACTTTTATGAAAATGTGGTAAGAATGTACAAGTAAACATCCTGGCCTTCGACCAGAACTGGCTGAGATCCCTAAATAAATGACCAAGATGAATCACTAAGATTTTGAGTACTGGGCTTGGCGAGGAAGTTCTGTATTGAGTTTGCACATTTCTCCCGTGCACAAATCACAAACCTTAATGAAAATACTGATATAAGATTTACTTAAAACATTTTAGAAATTTTTCCCTGAAGCTATAGGTAAGGGCAAAACTCAGAAGGTATGGGTAATTATAAATATTTTAAATTCTATAACAATAATACAGTGTAACAAAGTGCTTACAAATATTTCAACTAATTCCAAGTATAGATACATATGCATATGTTGCCCTGAAATGAACTGGCAAACTGTTCAGGGTGTAACCCACCTTTGCTCAGTGTCAGCTGAGATAAGCTACAGTCTCCACGTAGTTTTAATATTAGGATTAAGGGGTTTGGCAAATGAGTAGTGAGTGTATCTTGGTTCAGTAAGTAAGTGAGTACATCAATAGGTTCAAGGGTATTTAAACTGCCCCAAGCACAAAGAGAGGGCGTGTCCAAAATAAATGTATAGGTGCTAAGCCTGTGCTACATTCGCTTGTGGACATGCATGCAGACAGTACAGAAGTGGCGTTGTTCCTGTCATACTTCATTCCAATCCCACTAGGAAGATGCATGCGCTGCAGACCTGCTTTTTCTCTTGTACTGAGCGCAATCCCAATAAATAAAAACCAGAGAAAGAAAAAATGAACGAGCATTAACAGTCTGATTGCGTATCAGTCCTTAATGTTACACGCAAGCTGTGGTATTGTGTGTCTGTTATCTTATGGGCTATTAAAGCCAAGTTTATGCAAAGGCTAAAGGGATCCTCAAGTCAATGGTTGCACAGTCAACAATCCTTCAATCAACAAACCAATCTATTATTTTTCATGTCCAAACGCACTGCACGAATACAGATATTTTTATACTACGCTTACACTAATGTCACATATACATGGGAACAATATGTGAGAACTGTTTCTGGGACTACCCTGTGCATTCCGGTGGATTCTATAAGTGGACTGTTACAGATACGGGCGAAAAGCAAGTACGCAAGTTTGCCAGTTGAAAAAAAAAAGTAAAACAGAGTCATGACCATGCTGTGAGAATGTACATAAAACTGTTTGTTCACCAGATCTCACGATGGAAGAGCATTTTAATGTTGCCCACTATGTGCGTTCCACCATGTGATTTGAGTTCATGGGCTTATAGCAGAGCAGGTAGGATTTCTGTCTTACAGCTCCAGAGGTTCCAGTTTGAAACTGGGATGAAGTTATAGTCTTAGTGGAGTTTTGCATGTTCTCTGTGTGACTGTATGTTTTTTTTTTTTAGGATATCCGGTTTCCTCCCACGTCCAGAAGATGGTCTCGCTATTCTAAATTGCACTTGCAGACACCACCAAATTAAGGTCTTCAGTATGGCCCATGTCATGTTTAATGATTGGGGACCCGGATGCGTTATTTCTGTTGCTGTTCCTCAGTCGGTTCATCTACACTATCTGCTGCAAGGGCCCTCACTGTAGATAATAGAATTACGTCATGTACAGTGACGTCATTCCACCCATGCCAGATTGACACTTTTGAAGGCACCTCTATACACACGCAGTACATTGGCGTTTCCTTCCATTAATCAATTCCTTGGATTTCTCTCTATAAAATACTTTCCTTTTACATGTCTTCATATCATTTTAAAGACAAATTGTACTGATGTGGTTTGTAGTGAACCTCCAGGATATTGTGGCATACTGATGCCATGCCTTGGCTTGTTCATTTAGACTAGCTGCTGCAAGGGCCCTACCCTGTCTTATCTTTGTGCACCAGGACTTCCTGCTTTCATGTCTTCTTTGGCGCTGTGTTTTTGGAACATCCTTCTGACCTTGCTCCTTGTGTCATCTCACCAAATACAGTAGAATCTGCTTTGAGATCCTGTCCTACTACACAGCCCAAGCCAACAAAGGCAATTATACCATGCCATGCCATTCCTCCTAAATTCGGAAGCTAAGCAGGGTCGGACCTGGTTATTACTTGGATGGGAAACTGCCGGGGAATACCAGGTGCTGTGGGGGTTAGGGATAAGGCCAGGTAACCTATCCTGTAAAAAAATTTGCTAAAAGAATAAAGTCGCAAACCCGCAACCATGACGACTGCAGGACAAGATGGTGGTGGACCTGGCTCTCTTCAGGACCTCCGTATTGGTAGCATACTACCACTGCTTGATGTTTAACTGGCTGAGTAGGAAGCACTGGTGGAACATTTCTAGCATGTGTAGATGCCTAGTTATGGATGCAGTCGGACAGGTTTTACTCCAATGTAGAAATTCTATATAGCTCTTAGTAAGGCACAAATGTCTTTCACCACTTGTTAGCAACGAGTAATTACTGTTCGTTGTTCACATTAAAGATAGAATGAAGAAAAGTTGCAATTTCAGTGACTTTGACCACGGCCGCCAGACAAGCAGGTCTTAATATTTCAGGAACTGGTGACCTCCAATTACTCTTATAACATGTCTGACTTACAGAAAGAAGGTCCTGGGTTCAAATCCAGTGAAAGCAATCTGTGTGGGGTTAGCATGTTCTCCCTGTACTTACATGGGTTTACTCTGATGCATGGATTTCCTCCCACAGTCCAAAGACATGCAAATTAGGCTAATTGGCTGTTCCAATTTGCCCCAAGGTGTGTAAATAAATGGGGGGCTGTTCAAGATTTACCCCACCTTCACCAAATTTTCTTGAATCAAGTTAGATTGAAAAGAAAAACAAAACCCCCAAAAAACAGGCAATTCCTTTCTGTTCTGTTTGGGTGAATTTGAGCCCACTGCAGGTCCAGATTCCTGTATTAGGCTGACTGGGATAGAATCTGATGTGGTCCCATCCATCTCATGGTTTAACATACTGTGCAGTTCAAGATGACAAAACATTTCCTGAAATGCGGATGGTAGTAAATGAAATGCCGAGACCTGGCTGGGACCATTATAGGCCACACTGGGGCTGCTAAAATAATACCAATGAAAAAAACTGAGCTTCACACAGCTGAAAATTAGTTATTCTCTGCTGAAATACTGTGCCGTGTGTTCAGGACACTGTGTACCCAGAGGCGACTATTGCAAAACATAGTTTGATATAATGAGCAAAACGAATGAAATTTATTACACATTAAAGTGCGTAATCGCCAAAACAGGACAAAGTTTTACTAAACTTTTTTAATGGTTATAGGTGTATAGGACAAACTCCCATGTGGCATAGGAGTTTGCATAATCTGTCCACGTGTGCTTTGTGGATTTAGAGAAGGCTTTCGACTGGGTCTTGTAGGGTGTGCTCTATGAATATGTTGTACCGTACCCGTTGCTACGGGCCATTAGTTCTCTTTACCACCAGAGCCAGAGATTGGTCCATATTGATACCAGGTCGAATTCATTTCCAGAAAGAGTTGGACTCCGCCAAGGCTGTAGAAGGGGTTCTAGTATGGTGGCCATAGGATCTCGTCTCTGTTTTTTGCATATGTTGTACTTTTGGCTTCATCAAGTCAGGACCTCCAGCTCTCACTGGAGCAATTCGCAGCTGAGTGTGAAGCAGCCAGGATAAGAATCAGCACCTTCAAGTCTCAGGCCATGGTCTTCAGACGGAAAAGGGTGGAACGCACACTCCGGGTCTGGAATGAGGTCTTGCCCCAAGGGGAGGAGTTCAAGTATCTCGGGGTATTGTTCATGAGTGAGGGAAGGATGGAACAGGAGATTGACAAGCAGATCAGTGCAGCCTCTGTTGTAAAGCAGAGCTTGTACAAGCTGAGCTGGAAGGCAAAGCTCTCGATTTACCAGTCGATCGGCATTCCAAACCTCACCCATGGTCATGCGCTTTGGGTAGTGGTTGAAAGAACAAGATGCATACAACGGACCAGCTAACCACTACACCACCCAGCATCAATAATTCTCTTCTTCTTCTTTTTATTATTATATGTGTAACTATCCTGTTTGTTACCGAATGTGTGAGTGAACTGGTGGAATATAACAGAATAAGTAAGTCTGAAATGTTTATCTTACTTTTTATAAAATAAACATACTATGTATTAATTACAGACATTCACTCATTTGTTCATTTTAAACCATGTTTTCATTAACAAGTGCGGAAAAGCTCAAAATCCTCAAAACAACCCCTTAACTAATATACGTAATATGATCCTAAAAACAAACACAAACAAATAAATAAAAGCTTCTGCTGTCTTATTTGTGATTGAGCAGGTCTGTCATTCTTTTTGCAAATGTAAACTTTTAGCCCGCTATCATGACACACTACATCCTTTATACTGTAATCCTTTCATTCCATTTCACTCCTGGCTCACACACACACACACACTGTAGGTCCAAATGGATGTGGTCCATTCTGCTACCACAGACACACAATTATATAAATAATATAAATCCTTTATTATGTCTTTGTTTGGAGTAACATTACAGATTACCTTCACTGAAACTAAGAGGCTCAAACCTGATCCATGACATTTAACAGAACTGGGTAACTTACATTTGTATCTCATTTACACAACTAACTTGGCTTGTACCCCAACCTACGCCACCACTGTCCCCATGCACAAAGCACACTCTGAAGACATGGTATGGTTGGAATAAAAGAACTCCAGAGAGCTCGACTTTATCCTCACTCGCCGAACCGATTTATTCATTATTAGGGTCGCACGGAGGCGTATGAAGCATATCTCAGCCGACGCTGGGCGAAGGCGGTTTACACCCTGAACAGCTTGTCATACCATCGCCGCTGACATACACACTTACGCTCACACCTAGGGGCAACTTGGAGCAGCCAATAAGCCTAATGTGCATGGTTAGTGGGAGGACACTGGAGTACCCATGCAGCCATGGGGAGAGCATGCAAACTTCACACAGAAACACCCTCGCTGAGGCCAGGACTCGAACCCTGTGAGGAGGATGTGCTATTCACTACCCCACGTTCCACCTCTCACTGAGAAACAAACCGGAACCTTCAACATCGGTTCTCACTAAAGCTTTTATAGCACAGAGAATACAAAGTCCCCACACCGTGCCCAAAAAACATACCATGACGCCTCCCTAGAAGAGTGGAGTGTATTATTATCATTATAATAGCAAAGAGGGAATAAATCCGATCAAGATCTCAGGGTCGACCTCTGGCTTTGTAGTGTCTTTTTGATTTTGAGTTGTGTAGCTACTTAAATTTAGTGTAAAATTTTTCATTTATAGATATGATTATACCTATATGAAAATGTGGGCGGGGCTTAAATTTAGTGTAATAACAGTGGCTCTTTATTCTTATCACAGTATAAATAAAATGAAGCCCGGTGGGTTTTAGTAATCAGTTCAATAGTTAAATACTTAAGTGGTGAGACCATCTGGATAATTTTAAATCAGTAACTCGATCACACGAGTCTAAATAAAGAAAAATATGATCCGAACCTGGAGAGAAACCCCAGCTCCAGACTAGAAAGTGCCAAATATTTTATAGGTACAACAGGCCTGTGTGTGTTTCCTAATAAGAAAACGTTTATGTTAGAATGATTCTATTCACCACAACAATAACAAGCAGTGTGTTTAACCCCTTCTAGAACACACACACACACACACACAGCTCTATTCGCGGTCTTTTCTCCCCCTAAAATCATCAGAATGTCTGTTAAAAAAAAGAAAGAAAAAAAGAAATAGATACACATGCAGATGTTTTTCAAGTGCTATTTTTCAGACTGGCTTATAAGCTTAATGCAGCCCTCCTGGTGCATACTGTACAATTTCAACAATGCATCCTCGGGGTCCATGCAGAGGCTTCCATACAGCCTTGTCTATGGTATCTGGTAGAAAATACACAACCAACAGCTGTGCACTTTACTGCTTTCTTGCAAACAAATTCCTCCCTGTTAGATCAAGCTACCTGTCGGCTGTGCGCTTTTATTGAAGCGCGTGAGGTTTTTCTTCTAATGGATTCCTAGCGTGAGATGTGTAGGAGCCGTCCATGCACGCGCCCATGCAGCCAGACACAATGCACTGAAGTGTGGCACGCGCGACAATTCATTCATATATATATATATATATATATACACATATATAAAACAAATAAACATCAGCTTACCTTCATTATGAGCAATGCACTGATGCGTATTTACAAATCCCGACCTGGAGCTCATGAGAAATAGGTTTGTTTCCCCAGTACAAGGTAACACTAGCTGCCTAAATACTCACACACCCCTGATTTCTTCTGCAGATGCACTTACTTCCGCCGACAGCAACATGAAATCATTGTGCTTTTTAATATGCATGTATTTTCCAAACCTCTGAACCACTTTGCATGATATCCCCCTTCCCAACACACTACAGGTTAGCTATAGGATCCATTTCTCCACATGATCAGCTGCCATATCACAACCAAATCAAGGGAAAAAACCCTCTATATAATCATCTAAATAAACAGAAAAAAAAACAACTCACCTGCTTTTGTTAGGGGGTGAAAAAAACCCCAACCCCAAGCACCCTACACTTCAGATCTCTGAGATATGAGACGCACGCTCTTCTTATCCATACCCATTTAAACCAGGGGAAGAGCATGGAAATTTCCACCATGTGATGATGGCACAGCCCTCCTGCCGCATCAAATTACAGCGACACACTCCGATGGTGGTCGCCTGGACCCTGCCTGTCACTAAAAGCACAGCAGGACAGCACAGCTTTGCACAGGACTTTTAAGATTCTCACCCGACGTTTAGACTCGACTTTCGAATCATAGATAACAGCAACCCCCTTTAGAAGTTACCTCTGAAACACTGCACATTGTTTACACTGAGGTCAGAACTAATGAATAATAATTAAAATAGATTTAACTACTCATGCTATTCAAAGAGAATTTAGGAGGTGTAATTTAAGGTGTTTAAAATGGTTAATTTCATTTCAATTCAGTTTTATTTGTGGAGCACTTTTTACAACTGACATTGTCGCAAAGCAGCTTTACATAGTAAAATTAATTTAAATAGGAATTCAAACATTTTTCGACAACCCCCTACACATCTCTAATGAGCAAGCCTGTGGCGACAGTGGCAAGGAAAAACTCCCTCAGTTGACACAAGGAGGAAACCATGAGAGGAACCAGGTTCAAGAGGGAACCCATCCTCATTTGGGTGAAACCGTTAAAATGCAAACCATATAAGAAAAATTCCACACAGTACAGTCCAACGTGTTGTCCGGTTGGTTATACCACAACTGTAAGTCCTGAATAATTGTAGTCTTCACAGTCACCGAATGCAGATCGAAGCCCATATGGATCTTCATCGGTAGGAGCGAGGGGCTTCCGAGATGAGAACTCAAGCCTGCATCAGCACACCAGGACAAACCACAGGACTCAGAAAGCAGAAGGATCAGGAGGATCAGGATCACCGGCATCCCAGAAGTAGCATGTGTACCTCAGCCAAAGGACAGAGAGAGAAAGAGAGAGAGAGAAAGAGGGGGGGGGGGGGGGTTTATTAGTGCGGGGTGCAAGCAGGGACTCTGGCATGACTAACTATGGCAGCATGAGTAAAAAGAGAAACCAGAAGGAAGGCAGATATGCAGGCACCCTGTAACTTTGGGCAATTAGCCATTCCACTGTCAATGGTTACATGTGGGATATGCAATATCAATTTATTCCTGAGGCTGGAGCTTTTCTCAGCCAACTCTAAGCAAAGACGGGGTTTACCCTGAACAGTTTACCAAGTCCAAGCAGGAAAACCACACAAGCACGGAAAGAACATGGAAACTTGAACCAAGGGCCTTCTTTCTGTGAGGTAGACCTGCTAACCAGTACATCACTGTGCTGCTAGAATATATAGTGAATAAACTATATTATTATATAATACATGAGAACAGAGTGATCTGATGGTCCCCATTTATCATTAAATTTCTGAACCACTTAAACCTAATCAGGGTTGTGGTTAGGCCGGTGCCCATCTCAGCAAGGGCAGAGTACACCCATCCCAGAGCAGAAACACGCTGACGGCAATGCAGCCTACTCTTTGCAAAAGTCAGCAGTGTTTCTTTTACATGCCTCTCACCAAAGACAGTTGTGGCTGGCCTTTGATAACCCAACTAATAACACTAATGCTTGCCTACAAAGCCAAAAATGGACCTGCACCCTCCTACCTCAAAGCACATATCACACCCCACACAGCACCGCGTTCTCTCAGATCCTCTAGTACTGCTAGACTGGTCCCTCCTTCTACCAAGGGATAAGGGAAAAATGCATCTAAACTCTTCTCTGTTTTGGCTCCTGGTGGAATGAACTTCCTCTGGATGCTCGGACAGCTGAGTCACTGGGTATCTTCAAACGATGGTTGAAAACCTACTTTTTTCGGCAGTACTTAGGCTAGCACATGTTTTTTACACACACAACAAAACACAAAACAAAACAAAACAAAAACAAAAACTAAAACAAAAACAAAAAAAAAAACCCTGCACACAACACCGATCCACTGAGTTTTTGATTGGTGGTATATACTCTACCACCAGGACACCACTGCCCCATTGGCCCGCGTATCAGGAAACTTTAAAGGACATTATCCAGAGTGGATAACAGTGGAATCAAAATGGCAGACACGCGGGGCTTGTCATGGGCACTTGGAGCAGGTGGCATCATTATTATCACTCTTTAAAAATGGAAAAATAAATTTTAAAAAATTTCATTTTAGTTTGGTTTTCTTGTGATTCTGCAGAGTAGATATCATAACTCTGATTGATTACACTCACACGGTCTACTTTGTTTCAGTGTAGTATGTACTACACTGCGTATGTACAATACTGTGTATGTACTACACATATACACATATGGGGAATGACTCCGAATTTTCCTTATGTATATTTGCACAGTTGTTCACAGATATCTGGAAATAAAGATGAAAATACATGCCTATGTTGTTCATATGTGGGAAATATATTCAAAATGGCTAGTGGTTAGCACATCTGCCTCACAGCAAGAAGGTCCTGGATTCGAGTCCTGGGCTCAGCAATGGCATTTCTATGTGAAGGCTGCATGTTCTCCCTGTGTTTGTGTGGGTTTCCTTCCCATACTCCAGTTTCCTCCGAAAGCCGAAATACATGCACATTAGGCTAATTGGCTGTTCCAGATCATCCCACGTGTGAGTGTGATTGGTTGTGTGGTTTGGCCATGCAATGGTTTGGCAAGGTGTTCAGGGTACCTTCACCCAGAGTTGGCTAAGACAGGCCTGCGACTTTAATTGGATTCAGCGATTTGGCAAAATATGTTTAAAATTTACACTATTCCACTTTATGACATGAAATGCAAAATATCACCCAGGACCTACCCAGGACCTTTATAGCAAGAAGGTCCTGAGTTCGGCTGCTGGGCTCAGAGAGGGTGTTTCTGTGTGGAGTTTGCGTGTTCTCTCTGTGCTTGCATGGGTTTCCTCTGGAAGTTCTGGTTTCCTCCCACAGTCCAAAGACATGCATTTTTAGCTAACTGGCTGCTCCAAACTGACCCTAGGTGTGAGTGTGTATTTACATGGTTGTTTGTGTGGTTACCATGCGATGGACAGCTGAGCTGGTCAGGCTCCAGCCTCCCTGCAAAGCTAGTACGATTAAGCAAGCCGTCAAATGGATGAACCTTACCTTACCTACCAATGAATGGATGGATGGATATTTATATTTCTAAGGACTTTTGTACTGCAAAAAAATGCCATTACAGTTTCTCATAACAGAGACTCTGAAACTCAAACCTGTTTCAGCATGAAAGAACACGCAAAGTTACAAAGCACACGCTAATCTGTCAGTAAGCTCAGGGTGTGTACGTTTCCTCAGTAAATTCTGGAATAGCAGGTAGAATAAAATAAAAATTTGCTGCAGCATTTTTCATACAACTGTCCTGATTCATGTCCAAAAACAAAATGTGGACAGTCAATGGGTCGTTGTATCGTTCTGCTGACTGTTTAGCTTTAAAGAAGAACTGCTGATATTGAATTTTTCACAGGCTAGTCAGCAAATAAAGTGCTTTTGATTACAGTGTTAGACTGAGTTACAGAAATATACAGATGTGCAGTAAGATATTATAAAACAATAAGCAGCCGAAGAGCGCAAACCTCCACCAGGGCAGCTCATTTCTCTCCTTATTTTAAATTTAAATGTGAAATATTATTTTCACAGTGGTGGTACATGTTTCAATATTCCAGTTCAGGTCCAGAATGCTACTTGGATGGCATGTAGATGCTGTTCTGTAATTTTTGTGGAAGGGACGTAGACTTCAATTATGGAGGTAAATGCAAAATTGTTCAACTTGTCCCATCCCACAGTGGTAAAGAATCCTTTAAAAAATCCAGCTGTAGTTTTTATGTGTAGTGCTCTGGGCATCACATGAACCTTATTCTGTATTATAGTATATGTATGTTGTAATAGGAGTGG
>JAOUQZ010043907.1:0-12312 GCA_028564935.1 Neosilurus hyrtlii | reverse complement strand
CACACACACACACACACACACACACACACACACACACACACACACACACACACACACACACACACACACACAGCGCCCTCTTTGTATAAGTATAAACATGTGTATAGATTCCCTGCTTAGATTTTGGGGCTGTAATCACAGAGCTGGGGGAAATAATTTTTTTAATATTAATATTTTACAATTTGATTACTCTACTTTCCGTCACGTGCCACATGACCTGTACTATCTAAGAAACAGCAACAATCAGCTCCATTCTATATCCAACCATGATATGAAACACATGGATTTCTAACTGATCAGGGCCCAGAAGCATGGACTCAGGTCTTTCAGAAGTGGGCCGCATTTCCAGCATCAAAATAAACTTTTATGTAAGTAATTTTCTCTGTGGACAGAATCCTGGCAGTTAAAGCGAACATCTGTGCTCAACTGCATTGCTAAAAATTTGTTCCTAAAACATTCATTAAAGTGTAACTCCAATCCCAGCTCTAAACCTAACTCCACTCATGGCATAATTTTGAAAAATGCTAAAAAAGTTGGTAAGGGACTGAGAGGGGGTCAGAGGTGGAGGGAGGTTTCAGAAGGGGGTATGAAGTGTTTTGGGCTTAAAATCCCATGAATGATGTGCTTCAGTCAGCATACATTTCAAATTGAGCAGATTTACACAGTGTCCCACACAAAACAGGAAGTTGGGAGATGGGCCACTGAGAGTGTTAGCATTCTCTCTCTCTCTCTCTCTCTCTCTCTCTCTCTCTCTTTCTCTCTTTGTCAAAAATTTTACGGGTTGTGAATACACCCTTGACAAGACACCAGTTCATTACAGGGCACTATGCGCTTATACATTCATATAATCATTTACATCTAATGACAATTTTGCAGTGCCAATCTTCCCCGCCACTTGTTTGTAGAAGATGGGGGGAAATCGGAAAACACAGATGACGCCAAAGAAAATATATGGAGAACAAGACACACAGTTAGTAATTTGAGTCCAGGATTGAACCAGGAAACCTGAAACAGTGAGGCAGCAATGCTACCTGCTGCTTCGTAAAACATGCATTCCCTAAAATATGCATCCCAGGAGTCCTGCATACAGGTCAAAGCAAACTTCAGTCTCCTTATGCTTACATTCATGGAAAATGTGGGCACTGACCCATTAACCTAATAGTGTGATATGTATTTGCTGTATGTGTGTTTTAAGTTTTGCATTTCTTAATTGCACAATATCTCCCTCACAGCAGTTCACAGCAGTTGAGCAATTCTATGTGGGGTTTGCATGTTCTCCCCATGCTTGTGTGGCTTTACTCCATGTACTCTGGTTTCCTCCCACAGTCCAATGACATGTACATTGGACTAACTGGCTGCTCCAAATTGTTCCTAGGTGTGAGTGTTAATGGTTGTGTGTGTGGCGAGCTGTTCAGGGTGTACCCTGCCTTCACCCAGTGTTGGCTGAGACAGGCTCTAACCTCCCCACGACCCTGATAGGATTAAGCGGTTTGGTAAATGAACGAGTGAGTTAGTAACTGCATATTAGGTGGGTAATTCAGCATCACCTTTGGGCAAATTTTTCATTATTTCTAAAAGTTGTCACTTGACTTTCTGTAGTGAGTAAGCACATAATTCATCTGTTTTTCTGTGTCTTGCTCTAGTAATAATGTCAGATCGTGAGTTGAGACTCCGATAATGCATACCGCTTGCCACTTCTTGGTTTTCCAGGTGGGACATGGGCCTGCCCTGCAAACTTTGTGTGTCTTTGGTCGGTGAAGATGTGCACAGTGCTCTTCCTCTGTTTCAGTCTGGTTATGGTAAACACAGGCCAGTTCCCTCTGTATGGTCCCTTTGCCACAAGTCACAGAACACTGCAGGGGATGACACATATATGAAGATCAGATTTAGAGTAATACACAGGATAACACCTGTAAAGAATCTGAAAACAAATTTCATTAAAAGGATCCACTTTAACTAATGTTTAGCAAAAGACTGCAGGAAAAAGAAGAAACCTAGTTGTCTAACTTTCTCTCCAAATAGCCTAAACATACATTTCCCATGGTGTAATCAGCGTATAGAGGGTTTAAAGTCACATGAATATGTGTACTCATGGGAGAGGTGAGATTGAGGCCCTGTACACTGTCATCTGGTTTCAATAAACATGTGTTAAACATACAAGGCAAAAAAAAAAAAAAAACTAAAAAAATAAATAAAAAAATTAAAAATTAAAAAGTAATAATTATATAGATAGATAGATAGACAGATAGATAGATAGATAGATAGATAGATAAATAACAAGCATTGGCGAGACCTCAAGGAGAATCTGCAAAGTCATCTTACTGAGAATGTAAATTAACATTTTCTTTTAATTCTATGTTTATTAGTATAGATGGTAATTACAGGGTAGCTAAAGATATTTATCCATGCTAAACGTTTATTTATACACAAGAAGAGTACCACCGTATACTTATCCACTTAGTATATTTAGAACCTTAGAAAATCACATTAAATCAATGTCAAATGCATAATACCAGGTTTGTTTGTTTTTTTAAAGATAACATAAGGAAAAATAACTACAAAACAATAAAATACTTTAAAATATCTTCTGCTGCAGTGGTGCCTATTAACCTTTAAAAGCCTTTAAACATAGGGAAACCTGTGTTACTGACTGACACACACACACACACACACACCTCCATCACAAACATTGCAATTACAGAGGCATGCTAAACACAGGGCTTAAGTTTGCTGAGAGGACATCAAAGTGTACTGTGTAAAGTAACTGATCCTGAACATGAAGGCAGAAGCCTCCTGCTCACTCCTAACATGACCGTGCTCCTTTACTCCCCTCGCCACACAATAAAAAAACAAGCCTGGGAAGAATATGAGAATATGAAGGGTGGGGACACTAGGTGTAAGCCCCTCCTCATGGCAGTATTGGAGTGAAAGAAGAGAAGAGAAAGAAGAGCAAGAGGGAGGAGAGGTGGAGAAGACAGAGCTGCGAAACAGACTTATGGCAGTTATAACAGAGTGTAGATGGGTGTAAAGCAGTGAGATCACCTTCTGTATTCATTAAATGCATCGATTATCAACACATCAGTGAAGGCAAAGAGGCAAAGAGATTTGCTATGAATGTGATCGACTGATCCACAGGAAAAAGGAGAGGCAGAAAAAAAGGAATCTCCATGGCCTACAGTAAGTGAAATAGATGAAAAAACCTAAAATGATTGCTAATGTTATTATAAATTCTCCTATAAATGTGATACGATTTGATCATAAGTTCAGCTCTGTATTATTTTTATTATTTGCAACTGTAATAATCAATGTTTCATAAAAACAGTGTGATGAAACTAGTGTGTTCTTAGTGGCCTGTTAGCAAATTTATAAGCAAAAATAAATAATAAATGAAAAAATCTTCATGCTTTATAAAAAAAAAAAATTAATGTAATAATAGTCATCTTTTGTAATTAACAGGTATCACTTTATAAGGTGTAAGATACAGTCGGTCTGAGTAATAACGTGCAAACTGCAATTATTGTTTGGGAATCTTTACCTTCATTTTATTCAGTAGAATTGGGATGCTTCTTTAAAATTACTACTTTGTAACCCTAATTATTAAAAGATAGCTCAAAGTGTACAAATAGTATATAAAATAAGGATATAAGCACAAGCAGTTTATGGCCACTTTGTCTTGGATTGCTAGCGGAAAGATGTCAGTACAGCTAAATGTCAGACCCTGACATGGTGAACAACAAACTCCTGGAGGGCTTTGATCAGAAATTAGAATGGAACAAACAATAGAGCAGTCACTGTCCATTTGACGGACTACAAATGATGATGCTGATGTCTTGGATCAATATCATGTACCCAATATGTGCTGCTTTGAAGAACTGAACACAACAGCATTGTAGACAGAGAAATGTATCTGTACTGCTGTAGAGCAAAGTCATCTGATGATAATTAATGATAATTAAACTCTGCTGTTGACCTGAAATTTTCTGAGAGAACACAGATGAAGATCTTGCATGAAATGTCTGCCGAGGCTGAATACCACTCAGTTAACAGAAGACTAAATATCTGCCAAAACCAAGCATGTGGATAAAAGAAACTTAGAGTACAACAATTTGTTTATACACTCCATCCTAGTAATACCCTCCAGATACCAACGTTGAAATAAAACACACCCTTATTAGTAGAACTCTTCATACACAAAGCACGCAGAGCCAAGTTCCATACTTTAGCAGCTATGGTAATCTTCCAGGCTGATTTTTTATGACTCGTACAATTGTCCATATGTGTTCCACCTCAGAATGTCGCGCATAAAAATGTTGCTTAAAAATTGGTAAAAATTGAAAATTCATCCATACCTGAAATCCTTTGCTTCATAACTAAAATATAATGTCACTAATCATTAAATATTTTTTTCACCGAAAAAGAAATATATGCTTAACTGATCTCGCAGGGCTAGAAATTCTAATCAGTAAATCCTTAGTATTATAGAGTATTTTCTGCAAACAAAAGGGGTTTTCTAACGCCTTTACTGATTTTTCTGTAAAACTTTGAAAGAATGTTCAATTTCTGAACCACTTAATCCTAATTTGGGTCACGGGGAGGCTGGTGCCCATCTCAGCCGACTCTGGGCGAGGGCAGAGTACACCCTGGACAGCATGCCAGGCCACTGCAAGGCAGAAACACGCTGATGGCAATCCAATGGCCAACTCTTTACGAACGACAGCAGTGGTTCTTTTACATGCCTCTCACCACAGACAGTGAAAGACATGGCTGGCCTTTGATAACCCAGTTAGCTGCACTGGGGGACAGCAGTGACAGATCGGTGATAGTGGGGTTTAAACCCCCAACTTTCAGATCAGTAATCCAGCACCCTGCCACCGAGCCACCACGGCCCCACTTTTGAAACATCTGTAAAGTAATTAATTTTAAATGACAAAAAAATCCAAAACAAAACAAAACAAAAAAACACTAACAAAGATCTTATGGGTCGCTCTGCTGTGGAGCAGTGCCTAAGTCTGCAAAGTCAACATATAAATCATTCTAATCTTACAAATGTAGAGATTCTATTGTTGCAAAAAAGAGATTGTATTGTATTTAGAATCTGTATATATGTATCTGCATTAAGACATACAGTACAGATGATAATTATTTATCAGAGTTGGCAAGTATTAATGTTTTGTCAAGTGGATAGAACAAATAAGAACTAGTTGGGTTATGAATAATGGTTGTTATTACTGTTGTTGCTATATGATGATGATGATGATGATGATGATGATGCTACAGCTTTGGAATATTTTAATACCAGTTATGAAGTCAGTATTATTTTAAAATGGTTTCTGAATTTCATGGCATACATTTTTATTAACCAAAGTTTTAATGATTTATTATTTTTTTTAACCTAAATTGACGTGAAAGTGTGTGTGTAAATGTATATGTGTGTGATGCCCTCCCTTCAACTGCCGTCTAATCTAAGGTGTATTCTCTGTGTTCCTGAGACAGGCTCAAGATTCACGGCAACCCAGAGCTGGATAAAACGGTTACTAAGTGAGCGAATAGTCATATTCAGTGAAATGGGTAAAAATAAGTTGCTAGCAATCATACAGCTAGCCAGTGTCTCAGTCTAAGTGTCAACGTTTTTTAGCAGTTGCATCTTTTTTTACTGCTAATATTCCAAGTATGTAATTCTAGTTATCCCACTCATTTGCTGAACCGCTTATCCTTACTCCCAGAGTTGTGGAGGGGCTGTGCCTATCTCAGCCGGCACTGGGCGAAGTCAGGGTATACTCGGAACAGCTCGCCAACACACACAACCATTCATACTCACACACATGCTAATCTGGGAGAGTCAATTAGGCTAATGTGCACGTCTTTGGACTTTGAGAGAAAACTGGAGTGCCCAGAGGAAACCCACGCAAGCACGGGTGAACATGCAAACTCCACACCGAAACGCATTCATTGAGCCCTGAACTCGAACCCAGGACCTTCTTGCTGTGAGGTGGACATCCCGGGAATGGTAGTGATTGTCATTATTTAAATCAAGCATTAAAGTTAAGAAATGTATTCTAAATATGTTACTTAATTAACTGTAAAAGTGCTAGTATAGTGTATAAATCTATTCCACTTGCTGTAGCAGCAATAAAAACTGATTTTTATTTTATTCATGTTATTATATAATGTTAACATACTGTTGAGTGAAACACAGTTGAGCTGCCATCTCTTTAATATGCAATGTCAAAACCAGCAAACAACAAAACACTTTTAACACTGTCCCAGATTCCCAGACAATTCCCAGAATTTATACTAATTCCACAACTGTATGGTTGGCTATATTGTTGGACCATCCCTGAAGATATTGTGCTTTTGTGTCAATATGTTTTCTTTTTCAGGAAAAAGTAACCAAATTAGGAGCAGTCAACGTGACAACCGCTGGTAAGAATCAAGCATATGTGAAACAGGTGTCAAGGTTACTGTATTTCAAATAACACAACTCATGAAGGGTCACTCATACTGACTCATTCATTTGCCAAACTGCTTAATACTCCTAGGGACGTGGGAAGGCTGAACCCTATCTCAGCCTACACTGGGCGAAGGTGAACACCTTGAACAGCTTGAAAGACCATTGCAGGGCAGCATACACACAACAATCCACAATCCCCAATCACATCTAGGGGTAATTTGGAGCAGTCATTTAGCCTAACATGAAGTTTTTGAGTACCTGGAGGAAACCCACACAAGCACAGTTAGAATATGCAAACTCCACGCAGAAAAAAAGAAAAAAGTAAAAAGAAAAAAGTCTTGGACCTAAACTCGGGACATTCTTGCTGTGAGACAGACGTGCTAACCACTACACCACCGTGCCGCCCAAGGTCACTAATAGTGTGGTTAAATTCTTTTTTAAATTCTTTACTTGTGACAAATAAATGAAAATCTCAATTTGTAATGCATGTTTGTAATTATTTTTAATTGTTCCTTAATTAGAGGCAGGAAGTTGCAAATCTGGGAAATATGAGTGTACTGTATTTTATGTGGACCACAAAATCTCTGACAAAACTAGGTGCTTTCAAGAAACAACTCAAAAGGCAATCTGGAACTGGTTTATAAACTTTCCCAAAGCACATGTCCACACACTCCAAGAATGTTCTCTTCCAAGAAAACTACTAATAAATTAAATCTAGAACTTTTACATTACTTTATATGGCAGTCAGTATTATTCTGCAAAGACAAATAATAAATGCCAGTTGGCACAACTTTTACAGTCGTGAAAAAAATGGGTAAAATATTAAGTATTTAATGCTCAGTTCAAACACACACACACACACACACACACACACACACACACACACACACACAGATGCTTCTATGTGGAGCTTGCATGTCCTCCTCATGTTTGCATGGGTTTCCTCTGGGTACTCCGGTTTTCCCCCACAGTCCAAAGATATGCATTTTTGGGTAACAGGCTATTGCAAATCGCTCCAGGTGTGAATGTGAGTGTTAATGGTTGTGTGTGTTGACTTTGTGTGCGATGGTCGGTATGCTGTTCTGGGTATACCTCGCCGTCGCCTTCGCAAAAGAATGTAGAGAGCATTCCCAACTTTGCGCTCTGTGTCCTCATCATGATTTGACCTTGGAACCTCTGCACAATAGGACAAATGCATGTCGGTTGTGTTTGTTTTGTGCTATGTTCAAACTGGGTTTTATATTGCAAACTATTTATTCTATGAATGACAGCTAACATTTTCATTATGTTGCTGTTTTAGCTAGTTATCATTCTTGCTAGTTAGTTATTCAACACCACTCTGTAACATTACTTGGTTGAAAGGGATCTAAATGCACAATTGTCCAACATAACCAATTCCTGTACATGCCTGGGGCCAAAGACAAGTTCAAATCACAAGCTTCACTCCGTGCTACACCATCACTGCCTTGTGATGCAAGTCACCACAGATGATACACATTTTCAAGTCAAACATTTTACAAGGGTGATTATCATACACTGCCCTGTAGTTATTCTGTTATTAAGCTCCCTGGTAAATAAGGAATACTTCAGGCAAGTGGTTCCTCAGACAACTGAGTGAATGTATCATACAGCAAAGGGTACACAGATGGTTTTGTTCTGGTTGGAGCCTTGCTCAAGTCTTACACGTGCTCCACATGTGTGTCATTAACACATTCCTCCAAGCTGAGAATTCTCTATTTATGTTGTCTTGTTTATGAATGGATGACATGGGAACGCTGGTTGTCTCTTCATTGGGATGCTGCATTTACTTAGCCTCACTGGTCACCGCCTATGTGTTATCATTTAGATGTGATGAGTTTTACAATTGGTAAATAGTTTGTGGGTTTTTATGTTGGAAATTAATGGAAAACAATTAATTACATGTACAAGAACTTCAAAATAATAACAATGAGTTTATGTATTTCTATGAAGAAACATGAAGACAATGTTACATTTTATATTCAAACTGTGATTTTAGGTAGGTGGTGAAGATGGGTTTTTTTAAAATATATTTTTAAATTCTATTTTATATGCCCAACAGCATATAGCATATAGTGACTTTTTGGATGTGATCGATATGTTCTCGTTGATGTTTATATAAGGGCTAACTGTCTACAATAAGGACTAAATTACATATTGTAAAACTATGCACTGAAGCAGGTTCGGATATCTCAGACAGACTTGCTGGTATTTCCTCCCCATCAGTGCAGCAGTACGAACTTCACACAGTTCAAGTAGAAACAGACCAGACAGGTAACTGTGGTGTGTGAAACGGCTAATGAGAAAAGGCTGGTATAATATTTTATTCACCACAACTAAGGATGCTACTGTTAGAATTTTTAATCTTAGTTGAAGTAATAGTTAAAGCATGAATATCTCAGTTTTAAATCTACAACAAATGTTTTAAAACATTTTTGAGATCAATAGGTAGTAGGTTTTATACTGATAAGCTTAAATTCTGAATCCTGATTGGTCAGAACATGCTTTTACTGGAAATGAAACAACTATAGGGTTGTTACATTATCTTTTGTGTTTTATTTCTTACATAGTTTATCAATAAGCGGAATAATATAGTCCAAATGGGAGAAAACTGTTAGACTGTTTGAACACACTGTCACGGAATGAACCAGGCAAAGCCCAGTCTAAATATCTCCAGATTACAATCCTATTTTTCTTTTATTCTGATACATTGGCAAAGAACATTTTTTGTTCATGTCTTTTACTGCTCTAACTGTTTAGTTGGATTTTGAAACTCATTTCAAATTAACATTTCGAGTTACAAGTTAAGGCATGAATATAGGAATATATGCACAATTTTCTTAATGTTTGTATTTTTAATAAACCTTTAATATGCACATGCATTCAAATATTTTTAAGTTAGTGAGTGATTTGTGTTTTGTTTGAACACTGTTGATTGATAAAGTGCATTTCTTACAGCATTGTGTCGAATCCACAATAATCATTATATGAATTACAAAGAAATAAAGATTGGTAAGTTGGGCTGATTTTTCACAAGATATTTGATTGCATTCATTCATTTATTCATTTTCTGAACCGCTTAATCCTAGTTAGGGTTGCGGGGAGGCTGGCGCCCATCTCAGTCGACTCTGGGCGAGGGCAGAGTACACCCTGGACAGCTCGCCAGGCCATCACAGTATTTGACTGCATGTTAAGGATAATTTGTAGTCTTTTGATCAAATGATTAAATGTTGTGTGGCAAAGAAAATGTCAGTAAATTTAAAGCTCCGAAGCTAAAAGACTATAATAATGTGCTTATTGCATCCTGCTTGCCATACAAGCAAAAACACAAAACACAAACTACAGTCAGTCTTGTGCGGACATGTCACATCTGTATTCTCGGGATAAAGCTCAACACTACATACTGCAGCGTTTCAGCCAGTGCATCATGTTTGGACACATGTATTAAAATTTATAGTTTTATACATTTACTTTCTTATTAAAAATGATGTGCTTTGTAATTATTATAATTTGTATTAAATGCTAAAAATTAGAGCTTCTGTAGGTTTTGAGACAAAAGTATTTCACTCCAAGCAACTTCTGAATAATCCAAGTACAAGGTAAGTTTTAAGCTCTGTAAGCTAAAAGGGCAATCACTGTCGGATCCAAATCCTCACAAGGTCATTAGTGACACTTGTTTTTTATACAATTTACTAATTAATAGCCATATAATGAGTCTATGAACTGCACCTGTATAAACATGGTGCTGATTTAGGCAAACAATTCCACTAATAAATCCTCCCCTGAAAGTTAAAGACTAGTGCAACTCTTTAAAAGATTGCAAAACGGACATTGACATTCTTTCCTCTCTATGATGAACCATTCACATTTTGTGAAATATTGACTGAATACTGAATTTCAGTTTGTGGTGGTCTGGGAAACTCGTCAGAGGTTACTGCAACTGAATTCTGTAAAAATTACAAGTTCTAGTTTTTTTTTCTTCTGCCTATAATATACTCAAGTTTAAGAATCCATATAGCGATGCTTGAAAGTTTGCGAACTTTCTATGTTTCGAATTTTTTATATTTCTGCATAAATATGACCTAAAACATTATCAGATTTTCACACACATCCTAATACAAATTCCGTTAAAGAAATAAGAAAAAATATGATACTTGGCCATTTTTGTATTGAGAAAAATGACCAAATGTTACATATCTGTAAGTGGCAAAAGTATGGAAACCTCTAGGATTAGTAGTAGAAAACTCAAATTAGAGAGAGGTGTCTATAATCAGTGAGTTGACAATCATTGTGAATGGGCGGGCGCTGTTTTTATTAAAAGAACACGTCTATTAAAGTCTGATATTCACAACACATGTTTTTGGAAGTGTATCCATCCAGGGAACAGGAATGGTGTGCATGGTAGTGTTGCAAGTAGAAAGATGCATATATTTATCTACAGTCTGTTAAAGGTCAGGCATACACATTTTCAGACCTCTGTTTTTCATTTTGAACACCAATAGTGCACCAAGGTATGCTTCCTGAACCAAAAAAATAAAAAAAAAACCTCCTCAGTTCTTCAGGAAGCTGTTCCCCACCTAACCCTGAAATGCTGATTTTGAGTGTGAGTGCTGAATTGCCTGTTTGGCTTCCTCCTCCTATTTGTATTCTTTCTGCTCCCTAAACCCACTCTGCTATAATTCGTCAACTAAAAGCTCCATGTCAGTGTGCTGGGAGCTAGAACACGATACCACTGTGCATGGGGGAGCAGAGGAGGAAGGCCAGATAATCAGAATGCCCAGCTCACTGTGATGCACTAGTGTTCCAAAAAATAATGTAATAATGTAAATAATAAATCAGCCAGCTTGTGTTTAGACTTTAGTTAGACATTGCAAGACCATTAATAGGTCAAAAAAGTGGGAAAAGTTCTTATGGGAAAAAATATAACTTTTTTCTTTCTTTTTTTTTGGAAAACGAAAAGAATGTTTTTCAGAATAACATCTGTGAAACATGGTGTGGGTATTTCTTGCAGCTATTTGTAGTTTTACTGCATCCTTGCCATCAATGATGAGACAATAAAACCATTATCAATATACCATTAAAAGGTTCTAAAGGAAAATGTCAGGTCATATGTCCATGAACTAAATCTCAATAGAAAATTGGTTATGGAGCAACACAATGACTCTAAGCACACAAGTCTTTCTATCAAAGAATGGTTAGAGAAATATTGATATTTTGGAAAGGCCAAGACAAAGTCTTGACCTTAATCCAATGGAAATATTGTGTGAGCAGTTTATATGTGGAAACCCACCAACACCCCTGTTCTGGATGGAGTAATGGGCTAAAATTCCTCCAAGTGCATATGCAGGACTAATCAGCAGTTACTGGAATATTTTGCTGCACAAGAGAGTTTATATATTTTGCCACTTACAAATATGTACAGTAATCAATAAATAATTCTCATGTAGAATATTTCGATAGGATTTCCTTCACCTACTTTTAGGACTTGCTTGAAATAATGTTATAGCTCTTATTTTTGTAAAAACACCTCTAAATGTAAAACACCAGTAAATACATTTAATCAAACCTACACTACATTCTGATCTTGTCAAGACTATCTCCCTTCAAAGCTATGCTCAGTAAGGAGCCAGGTTGCTTTTTGAAGTATTTTTTTTTTTTTTGGATTTTTCCCCATTTTCTCCCCTAATTTATCTTCATTCATCTTCATCTTCTTCCGCTGGTTCCGGGATCGGGTCGCGGGGGCAGCAGCCTAAGCAATGACTCCAGGACGTCCCTCTCCCCAGCCACTTCCTCCAGCTCTTCCGGGGGGATACCAAGGCGTTCCCAGACCAGCCGAGAGACGT
>JAOUQZ010043906.1:0-10958 GCA_028564935.1 Neosilurus hyrtlii | reverse complement strand
TTAAAGGCAAGGATCAATGATCCGATCATTAAATTTTACATTTTGGCCAGTGGGTCCCTTTTTAACAGCAAACTCCTGTGTGTTTTTCACTATTGTTCATATTAACCTCCTGCATTATTTTTCTATATGATAGTATGATTATTGTGGGTGGGTACCCAACACACCATGCACCATGCGCCAGCCTCCGCCCAAAGACAAACAAGGTGTCACTATGGATTTGGTCATGAAGACCCTCCCGGATGTTAGCCAGTCATCTAAGCAGGTGGCGATTACATGGCTTTTAGGAAGAACTGCTCCAGACGCTGTGAGTCAACACTTCAAATTCATTTATTCCTTCATTCATTTTCTAAGCCGCTTAATCCTAAATAAAAAAAATAATTTGCCAGCCAGCCTACTGTGCATGTTTTTGGACTGTGGAAGGAAACCGGAGTACCCGGAGGAAACCCACACAATCACAGGGAGAATAATCAAACTCCACACAGAAATGCCCCAAGCCTGGGAATTGAACCTGGGGACCTGCTCGCTCTGAGGTGAATGTGCTAACCACTGTGCCACCATGCTGCCAACACTTCAAGCTGTTGGCTGAAAATACATATTTGAAATATTCTTTTAAAATATATGGGATTGTCAAATGCAGAAAACAAAGTTTGGGGTGCTGGCTGTGGTTTTCTATAAAACTGTGTGGAGTGATTAGTTAATCTGTTTAAATTCCACAAGTTTTCCATTTTGTTTCGCGTCAAAAATGTTTCAGTGTTCTGCCCTATCTGTCATGCACAGCAACCTCTGGGACATTACGAGGATCAGCACTTCACTGAGCCAGAACCCCAGAAGAAGATTGAGCGCTTCAAGCTGGATCTGAAGGGCATTGAGGAGAAAATGCAGCAGCAGCAGCAGCAGAAGAAGGGTCCTGAACCACCATATCTCTATCTGTACCCTAGTCGAGTAGAGAACAGCATTACGGCATAGAAAGATGTGCTAAGTTCTGCCAAGTGTGATGAAGTAATGTTTAAGACAGATATAGAAAGATGCCCTAAATATATAAACATTTTGAAAAGGATCATTTAAAAAGCTTGTTCTTTATATCTGTAATGTTTTTGTTTACTCTTTCTTCTCTTTGCTTTCCCTTTTGCTTCTGTTTGCTGTCTTCTTTTTTTTCTGTCCCCTCCAGTCAAGTCCAGCATGATTATATAGATTCCATAACACAAATTAACAGTAAATAAATAAATGAATCAGATTATCAAGAGGAGACTTATACCCATAAACCTCCTTTTGGAAAAGCAAATTTGTTCGGCAGAACACAGCAACTAGACTATGATGCTGGACAGGATAGGTTAAAAAAAAAAAATTAAAAATTCAATTCAATTCAAAAAATGAAAAGCTTGTTCGACTCAAAAAGAACGATGATATTTGTACCACTGTCATGATTATAATACATTTCATTTAGATTTACAGAGTTTGGCAGACGCTGTTATCCAGAGCGACCTACTCTTATCTTTTTTTTTTTCGTTTAATTTTTTTTTTATATAAAACTGAGCAATTGAGGGTTAAGGGCCTTGCTCAATAGCCCACTATTATATTATATATTATGTTAATCATGATTATAATACAAGATTAGATCAGCAAGATTAATTGCATTTAGTGGGGTATTTTTTTTTTTTTTTTTAAAGTAATGATGTTTCTGATCAAGGATAACATGTTTTTCAGGAATCTTTCCTTTTCTGTTACCTGAGATTTTTCTTTGGCATTTAAACATACTTTATGATGATAAATCGCAGTACAAACTTATGCATCATATCTTTGGCCACCACCGAGTTGCATTTTATCACTAAATATCACCTTCAGCTAGTCATCATCCACACTCCATAACCAGGGTAGACCCCAGCTCTCACCTGAGGTCAGATGGGACTAGCTCTAGCTTTCTAGGCAATCATGATGGATAAGTTGAATGGATCATGGATGGATGTACTGAACTCACTTGCGGAACTTATATGCTGAGTAAGGAGCTAGTTTGCTAATCTTAATTTAATACAGTAGATTTGACGAACACATTTCATTATTTTAACCACGTAGCAGAATAACACTCATTTATGCTTGTATGCAGAATGTACCTTGTTTGCACTAATACCTCATAGTTTACACTGACAGACAAGCATAAGAGATCTGCTTCATACTTTAAACTAAATCTAAACAGAGGCCTCCAATGCGTCAGCGCACCAGCCTCTACCTCGCCATTATAAACGATTGGTGGCAATTTTGCTGACTTTGAACTTGACCTACAATGCCCTTTTCATAAGCTCATTTCAGCCTTTGGTCTCAAGTAGCTTCCCTGATAATTTGACGGTGATATGTCAAGCTGTTTTAAACAGTTTTGTATTTGCTTTGAGATCCCTGTAAATGTTTCTGAACACACACTAAAATAGATAAACTGTGGGCCGCCCTGGGGTAAAACAGTTTTATTTAAAAAAAAATAATACCAGTTACACCATCACAGCTTGTCATTTAGCCGTAGACAGCACAGTGGCATAGTGGTTAGCACGTACGCCTCACAGCAAAAAGAAGAAGATTCCAACTCGCCCTTTGGACATTTCTGTGTTGCGTTTGCATGTTCTCCCCATGCATGTGTGGGTTTTCTCTGGGTATTCCAGTTTCCTCCCAGAGGCTAAATACATGCATGTTAGGTGATTGGCTGTTTAACGTTGATGCTATGTGTAAGTATGAATGGTTGTGTGTGTTGGCCCAGCGATGGACTGGCGAGCTGTTCAGGGTGTATCCTGCCTTCACCCAGACTCGGCTGGATTAGGATCCGGCCTCCCCGTGGCAATAGTGGAATTTGGTGGTTCAGCAAATAAAAGAATTGATAAATAAGCTTTGAGCTTATTGACTTTAAATGAGATGGATGCATCAGTTATGAATAAATCTCGAAGACCACTTCCTCTAATGCCTGTCTGCCCTTTTTACACAGAAAGAAGAACATGAAAATGTGAAATAGACAAAACAACTGCTGCTCCTCCCTGAAATTTCTCAGGATGTATTTCTACATGGAAATGTAGTGATTACACCACAGTAATGGTCAGCTCTAGTGCAACAGTACAGAACAGTCCAGTACAGCAGCCAACAGAGCAGGCATGATAATCAAAGCACAGCACATGCTGAACAAATTATGAAATAAAATTATAATAACTGTTTCACCCCAGGGAGGTCGATAGTTTATCCCTTTGAGCGTATGTTCAAAAACATTCACAAGGAACTCAAAGCAAATACAAATGTAGGCATTTATTTATAGAAACAGAGTTAGCTGTTTGTCCAGCATGAATGCTGGTTACCAGTTTCAATTTCTGAATTTACTAAATTCATAGCGGAAAGCATCATGGTGGCGCAGTGGCTAGTACGTCTGCCTCACAGCAAGAAAGTCCTGGATTCGAGTCCCACACATGGGGCGTTTCCGTGTGGAGTTTGCATGTTCTCCCCGTGCTTGCATGGGTTTCCACAGGGTACTCCGGTTTCCTCCCACAGCCCAAAGACATAAGGCACAGGCTAATTGGCTGTTCCAAATTGACCCTAGGTGTGAGTGTGTATTGGCCCTGCAGTGGTCTGGCAAGCAGTGTCGGCTAAGAGAGGCTCCAGCCTCCCCGCAACCCTAAAAGGATTAAGTGCTTTGGCAAATAAGCGAGAAATAAGCACAAAGTTACAATATCTGGTAATATATAATATATAATAATATTAATAAAAGATAGCAGGAATCATTAGAAACTAGGCACAAGAGAGATTTAATTGTCATTAAAAATAACAGTGAATAATAATAATAATAATAATAATAATAATAATAATAATAATTATAATAATAATAATAAAAAGTTGCCACCACACAATGATCCCACATATACTACAGATAATAGGTTTAATAGTCTTGTATATCTACCTACCTGAATGTTAATGAACTGAGTTACAATTTGCTGCAAAGAGCTAATAGTTGTATGGTACTAGAGGGAGCGTCCACTAGCAGCTCAGTGTTTTTCTGGTCCGTGCCTTGTTTGGCTGTTTTAGTACGTGCTGATTCTAGTCCTGTGTACGTTCTCTTATGGCAAACAACATCTACAGCCAGCATGATCTCCTTAAGTCGGAGTTTGCCATGAGCAGAGTGTTACAGCCGAGTTTCTTCGCTCGCATAAGATATAAGGTGGACATAGGGAAGAGCCCCGGCTCTCCATGGATTACCATCCCCGTGGTGAGTGGGTGAAGGTGGCACAGGGAGAGAAAGCAGAAGCGAGGCTAGCACAGGCTATGGAGGCAGCCACACAGACCACTGGTTTCCAGCCTTTTTCTGACGAACGTCAGATCACTCGCCAACAGGATGGATGAACTGAGGCTACAGGTTGTGAATAGCATGAAGGATAGTTGCATTCTTCTGATCATAGAAACCTGGCTATCGGACAGTTATATGGCAGTATTAGCAATCAGCAGAGCATGTATCCTGACACTGTGCACATCCTAGCAAATTTAAAGTCAGTGCTTCCCAAATTCCATCAGCATGTGAAGTGCACTACCAGAGCAGCCAATATGCTGGACAAGGTCTACTCTAACATCAAGCTAGGCTGCAGAGCCAGGCCACTACCTCACCTGGGCCAGTCTCACCACATATTCCTGTACCTAATCCCGGCATATGCCTGTAATATATTCTGTGAATATTGGTATCATCTGTACGTGTGACATCATGACATTAAGGTATTGGAAGTGAAATGCATAATAAACATTGTTGTCGTCCACACTGGTGTCCAGGTCGCAGTTAAACAAGAACAAACATGGTGTCAGAATAAATTATAAAAGACAGAAAGAATAGAAAAGAAAAGACACCTCGGAGATGTCAAAGTTACAGCCAATAACTTATACCTTTTAAGTTTAAAGGTAATCTTGTGTAAAACTGGAGATTATGGATCCAGAAGTTTGAGCTGTTTTGCACCGTCAGTAGGGTTGCTGAGAAGACAAAGAAAGTGCAGTGCGCAACATTTGTCTTTCACGATGATGAGAAGGATTGAAAAAATTGTTCAAGAAGAAGTTTCAAGATTACTGTGAACCGAGAAAAAACCTGCCGTTCAATCGAGATTCAAAGTTTTTCACGAGGGCACAGGGACCTATTTTTTGAAAAATAAGGCAAGTGACTATGAGTTCGGACTATTCCAAGACTCATTAATCCGAGATAGGACTGTATGTGGCATAAGAGATGTTCTAGTAAGAGGAAGGCTATTGAGAGAGGCGGACCTCACTTTGGATAAAGCAATCAATGTATGTCATACTAGTAAAATCATGTGTAACCAAGTAAAAGTGCACAAAGTAAAAACAGTGAAAATAGCCAAGAGAGACGGACAAAACATGTTTCAAAGGAACTGCAACAGCTGTAGTTACAAGCATGCGGAGGGAAAATGTCTGGCTTTTGTAAAACATGTAAAATATGCTACAAAAGAAACCATTTTGTGAAAACATGCGACTCAAAGGGACTCACAAGCAAAATGCATGTTGTGGAACACTGTTGATAGTAATAGGAACATGTTTGTTGGTACAGTGAAGAAATAACAAGTGTTGCATATTAAAAATATTGAAAAACGCAGAGATGGAGGATAAAGATGACTGGACTCAGGATCTGATTATAAACAGAAGAAATGTGACATTTAAGCCTGACACTGGAGCAAAGTGCAACGTAATGCCGGCAGAAACATTTAACTCACTGGATGTTACCAGAAAACTGAGAAAATGCATCTGCAAGCTTGCTGCGTATTTTGGCCACAAGACAGCGCCATTGGGCAACAAAACGCTTACTTGTCTGTACAAAGGAACAAAAACACAAGCTAGACTTTGAGATAGTGCAGCAGTGTGTTTCAGCCATACTAGGCAAAGCAACTTGTAACTTATAAAACTTAAAAAAATTAAACTAGGCTTAGTGAAGCGAATCCATGATATCAGAAATGACAATGACTTTTTAAAAGGCTTTGAAAACGTGGTTTCTGGTGTAGGATGCCTACCAGGTAAACACCACATCGAAACTGATCCAGCCGTAGCACCAGTCGTGCATGCTCTGAAAATAATCCCAGTGGCTCTCAGAGATAAAGTAGTGGAAGAACTACTTAGAATGGAACGGATGGGAGTCATAACAAGGCAAACAGACTGGCAAACTGACTGGTTGAACAGTATGGTGATAGTTTTCAGAAAAAATAGTATCTTCAATAAGCCACTCCACCAGGCTCTGATGCGGCTCCAAAGAATGCTGTAAAGGTTACAGAGGAACACTCTCAAGGTAACATATAAGCCAGGAAAGGAACTACACATTGCCGATGCTTTGAGTCGTGCCTATCTTCGAGAACAAAAAGAATAGTTGTTAGGAGAGGAGTTGGAGGTCAATTGGGTTATACCTCAATTTTTTGACAAGTTCAAGAAAGCGACAGAAAATGATCCTGTAATGCAGATGCTCAGAGACATCACCATGAAAGGATGGCCTGCGGAAAGAAAGGATATTCCAAAGGAACTACAGAAATACTGGACTTTTAAAGAGGAAATTAGCTCTGCATCAGGACTAATGTTCAAAAATGCAAAACTGACTGTGCCGAATAAGATGAGACACGAAATGCTAAACAAGATTCACGAGTCACACCTGGGCATAGTAAAGTGTAAAGAAAGGGCAAGAGACATTCTTTATTGTCCAGGCATGTCAACTCGAATAGAGAACGTAGTGTCTCAATGTGCAGTCTGTAATAAAAACAGAAATAGCATTCCAAGATAACCTTTACTTCCACACACATTACCAGGAAGGCCATGGGAGGAGACTGGTACAGATCTGTTTCACTACAATGGAGCAGAGATTATCAAGTTAACTGACACGACCAGTCAAAGTGTTATTGCTGCGATGAAATCAACACTCGCCAGACATGGAATTTCAGATATTATCATTAGTGACAATGGTCCACAGTATTCCAGTAGTGAGTTTAAGGCGTTTTCAGAAAGCTGGGAATTTCAGCATATTACTTCCAGCCCAGGACATTCTCAGTCTAATGGACAAGCAGAGAGAGCGGTACAAACTATAAAGAACATGCTTAAGAAGGCACAGCGCAGCAATAGTGATCCTTACATTGCTCTGCCGTAACACACCAATTAAGGGTGTGGGATTTTCTCCTGCATGGCTGTTAATGGGACATCGTTTGAAATCCAAACTTCCAACGTCTACCACTCTACCGACTCTTGTACACGAGAAGCAAAAGTACAAGCTGTTAAAGCAGAAAATCTACTATGACAGGCACACACTACAGTTGTCTGATCTGCAAGTGGAGACACGTGGCAGCCGGCTGTGGTTGTGAACAAACATCAATAACCAACATCTTTCATCATTCGTACGATGAATGGAAACATCTACAGAAGGAACAGAAAAGATCCACTGAAGACAGGTGAGAGAAACTTTTCAACTGGAGATGTGCAAGACATTCGAGCGTTGAATCAAGCAGCAATAAGAGTGATGCAAACTACAACCAGTCTTACTACATCCAGACTTGGAGTTGTGCACAGTTAGTGTGCTGTGTTACATTAAGAACTGCATAGGCACTGTCACTGTGGACAAGCCCATCCAGGTCTACCTCAACCAGAAGCCCTGGATAAACCAGAAGGTCCAGCGGCTGCTGAAGGAGAGGAACATTGCCTTCAGGTCTGGTGACAGGGCTCTTTACAATGTGGCTTGAGCTAACCTTAAGAGAGGCATCAGAGAGGCCAAGTCAGACTACAGGAAAGGATTGAAGATCACATGGACAGCAACAACAGCAGGCAGGTGTGGCAGGGAGTTCAGTACCTCGCCAACTACAGGAACAACCTAAGGGCTGCTGAAGGGGACACCTCGCTGACAGAGAAGCTGAATCTCTTCTTTGCCTGCTTTGAGGCAGAGCAACCAGATGCAGCCACACTTCACCCTGCAGCCCGTAGCAGCTTCACCCTCACAGTGGAGGAGTGTGAGGTGAGGCGGACGCTGTGGGCCATAAAGCGAAAAAGGCTGCTGGACCTGACGGCGTCTCCAGATGTATGTTGAAGGACAGCGGACCAACTGGCTGGAGTCTTCACCAGGATTTTCCACTGGTCCCTGTTCCAGTCCAATGTTCCATCCTGAAGTCGTTCACCATCGTCTCCCTAGCCAAGAAACCCCACATCAACAGTCTCAATGACTACCGGCCAGTTGCACTCACCCCAGTGGTGACAAAGTGCTTTGAAAAACTGGTACAGGGTCACATCTTCTCACCCCTCCCACCAACTTTTGCATATAGTTTGCATATAGGGCGAACAGGTTCACAGAGGATGCCGTAGCCACAGGCCTCCATGCTGCATTGTCCCAACTGGTGCAGTAGGGAAGCTGCCTGCAGCTGCTCATTGTGGATTTCAGCTCTGCATTTAACAACAACACCCCCCCTCCCCCCCTCCCCCCCATGAACTGGTGGACAAAGTGGTGATCCTGGGTCTTCCACACTCAACCTGTAAATGGATCAGGAGCTTCCTGTCTGTTTGCAGACAGAAGATGAGGGTGGGCCCACGTACATCCATGGCCCTGAGCCTCAACACGCTCCCCACAGGGCTGTGTGCTGAGCCCTCTATTTTACACCTTGGACACCCATGACTGCACCCCCAACCATCACCACAACACCATCGTCAAATTCGCTGATGACACCATGGTTGTGGGGCTCATCTCTGGGGGGATGAGACTGCCTACAGAGAGGTGACGGGGTGGCTGACTGTGTGGTGCGGGAAGAACAATCGTCTCTTCAACACCTCCAAAACAAAGGAGGTCATCATCAACTTCAGGAGGAAGAAAACCAACATTCTTTCACTCTACATCAATGGGGACTGTGTGGAGAGGGTGGTGGACTTTGGCTTCCTGGGAGTCCATCTTGAGGAGGACCTGACCTGGAGCTTGAACACCTCGGAGCTGCTAAAAAAGGCCCAGCAGAGGCAGCACTTTCTTGGAGTTCTCAGGAAAAACAACATCTCTCAGAGACTGTCCCAGAGGGGACCAGAGAAAAGCTCTCCAGAGGGTCATGAAAACTGCACAGGGGGTCTTCGGCTGCCATCTCCCTAAACTAAAGGAGCTGCATGGTTCCTGGTGCCACAAGAAAGCACAGAACATAATAAAGGACATTTCTCAACCTGGCCACTCGCTCTTTTAACTGTTCCCATCAGGGGACAAATAGAGTCAAGAACAGGTTTTTATCCCACCACAGTTGCCACACTTAATGCTGCTAGTTCATGTTATTTTAATAAATGGTTTTAAGAGATCTGTGCAGAAATATATGAATATATACTTGTGTGTATGAATTATTTATTCATTTGTGGTTGTGCTCTTTTTAATGCACTAATTGGACGGCACTTTAATTTAGTTGTACCAGTTATACTGGCAATAAATCATTCTATTCTATTCTAAAAAACTGAACCACGCCATAGAGTCTTCTCCAGCACATCCTGAAAACTTTCAATAGGGTTAAGCTCAGGACTCTGGGGTGCCAATACATAAGTGAAAATGATTCCTCGTGCTCCATGAATCATTCGCTCATTATTTGAGTCCCCATTTTATATCCGTTCCATCAGGGAAGAAAAAATGCATTGATATGATCACTTGCTCATGCAGCACATTCAGCTCTTCAGCTGACTTCATTTTATTGCAACATTAATGTTGCTGAGCCTCGACCGGACCAACTGGAGCTACAATGCCATGGAGATTACATGCTGTGATCAAGGCTAAATGCACTCCATGAAAATATTGTGTGTATATGATGCATTTTGACATTCAAATGAAACCATAGGGCGATAGAGTGAAGCAGTGGTTAGCATGTCCGCCTCACAGCAAGAAGGTCCCGGGTTCAATTCCCGGTCCCAGGCGTTTCTGTGTGGAGTCTGCATGTTCTCCAAATGCTTGCGTGAGTTTCCTCTGGGTACACTATTTTCCTCCCGCCGTCCAAAAACATGCACAGTAGGCTAATTGGCTCCTCCAAATCGCCCCTAGATGTAAATGTGACTGTAAATGGTTGTGTGAGTGTTAGCCCTGCACCGAGTGTGTGCTAAGCCCTCGCCCAGAGTCGGATGAGAGGGGTGCCAGCCTCCCCGTGACCCTCATTATGATTGAGTGGCTTAGAAAATGAATGAATGAAACCATAAACAGGGTGACCCAATAAACCTTCTCACATTTTGAAGGTAAATGAAAAAACATTGTTAAAGGTTTTTCAATTATCATTTACACTCATGAAATTTCATTCAGTACAGTTTTCATACATCGTGTTTAAAAGATCACAGCCTCCAAATAGCGGCCATCATTTTCTATACACGATTGGAGGCGATTTCTGAAGGCAACCACCCAAAAGTGCAGCATGAGTCACTCTGGGGTGATTTATGAACTGTTTTGGTGGCGGTAGTGCATTTTGCACCCAAGGGTTAATTGGTTTGCTCAGGGGTGTTTTTAGGAGCACACTGTGTGAAGAGTTCTGAAAAAGTGCACATAGTATTGAGACAAGTACTGTTTGGTAATGTCTGAAAAGCCTGTGGTTGTGTGTGTGTGTGTGTATGTGTGTGAGGGTGGGTGTGTAGGTGGGTGTATGAGCCAGCACTCTGGAGTAATATGTAAACGATAATGTGCTGTCATCTACTTTGGAACACATTAATATAAACCTCTGATCTTTTCCTGTAGCTGGAACCACCCCGTGGATGCTCTTATAAATAATTGATTATCAACAGTAAGAATTAAAAATTTAGAAGCACTGTAATAAATGGAAATGATAAATAATATCCATAATAATAATTTACTATAAACAAACCTTATTTTTCCTTAAAATAATCCTAGTTGTTAGTCCAAGCTTAATAAATTGCTTATGGTAAACACATACAGACACACACACACACACACACACACACACACACACACACACACACACACACACACACACACACACACA
>JAOUQZ010043905.1:0-12315 GCA_028564935.1 Neosilurus hyrtlii | reverse complement strand
CTCTTCTTTTACCATTACACTGCTATAAGAACACCTAACACCCCCCCCCCCCCCTCCTCCCCTCTGTGTTTTACTGAGGTACACATGCTATGCCGTGGGTGTCGGTGATCCTGATTCCCCTGACCCTTCTGCTCTGTGAGTCCTGTGGTCGGTCCTGGTGTGCTGATGCTGACTGGAGTTCTCATTATCTTGGAAGCCCCTCAGCCCTACTGATGAAGACCCGTATGAGCTTGATGACTGACTTGACTTGACTTATAACTCAAATCTAATCACCCAACCTCTCTGAGTGTATTTATTTGAAACTAGAACAAATTTATTTTGTTACTTATTTTGCAATCAATCTTTGGCCAACAGTGAATCACAGGGTGAAAGTGCTACAAGCCCAGCTAAAAGGAAGTTCCACTCAGGCAAAGAATGTGCTGGAACAGAAATTTGTCCACCCAGACAATCCATGACCTATTTTAGTAAGACAATTATATTAGGCCTGAATTTCCTCAAGCTCGCAGCTGCATACCGACATTTAACCAGCCATCCTGTTTCGTAAAACACGCTCCTGAATCACAGCCAAATGTCTCCTCTGCTAGAGAAAGAAAAAGTGTTTACATAATTTTAAAAATGTATTAGTCAATATATATCTTTCTATTATAACGTTTTCTGGAAAGATTACAGTGCAATTTTAACAGACATCTTAAGTAGCTGGAGTTGAACCTCAGTCGGTCAGTCACCATCTTCCACGTGACCCTGCGTCGGGTCGCGGGGGAAACAGCCTTAGCATTGAGGTCCAGACGTCAATAAGAGTTGAGTTTTTTTTTTTTTATTTATAAGCCCGCCTCTTATTTCCACCCACATATGCAAGAATTAGCATTAGTAAGACCTGCCATTATAAGAACCTTCGACTGCCTGAGAGCTGAATAACACACAATAAAAAAATGAAATCCGGCTAATAATTATTTATGACAAATTACAGTCCCTTAATTCATTTAAAATTGACAGTTAAAGATTTGTGGGACAGGGATTTGCGGACTGAGCTGAGTGAGGATGAATGGTCCAAGGCAAGGTTTTTCTGTGTAATAGGCTGAGAGAGTCAGTACAGGATCCTTCATAGGTTGCAACGTACTCCAAGTTCTTCATAATTTTTATCCCGAGATATCACCATTCTGTATCAAATGCAAAAAGGAGAAAGGGTCAGGGTCGTACATACATTGTATTTGGAGCTGCCCTCTGATACTTAAGTTTTGGGAAAGGGTCTCACAAGAAATAAATAGAATCTTTAATAAAAATATTCAGATGAATCCGGGTTTGTTCCTGTTGAGCGTTCCAGAGAAGACCCTTTCGTTGTCTAATGCTCAGCTAACTCGCTTAAATAGGTTACTCTTAGTAGCAAGGAGGTGCATTTTATTTCAGTGGATTAAGCCTAATCCTCCAAATATTAACCAGTGGCTCGGAGAAATCTTTAAAGTTTTACCAATGGAGCGCCTAAGCTCAATCCTGAGGGGTAATGAGAGGGTTTTTGACAATTTGTGGACCATTTTCTTAAACTATTTACCGGACTCCACAGCTAAGTTAGTGCATAAAGGACGTTGCAATACTGACTTCTGCCCATCCTATGCCCTATGATTGGATAATTAATTATCTTGTTTTATTCGCTTATTCATTTATTTCCCTTCAACCTTCGCATTTCATTTCTGATATACCTTACTTGACAATTCTAATGTCTTACCTTATTCCATTCACGTGTTGCCTCTACCAACCACTGCTGTCATGTGTTTTGTGTTTAGTATTTGCTTGTTTCAAAACTAATAAAATATTGTTAAAAAAAAAAAATTTTATGAGGATCTTCACTAGTGACTTTGTCGTCATGTTTTTCATTGCTGGGAAAGGTTTGTCATTCAATCATTTAAAAAGAGTGCCTTTGAAGGCGCCGTCCTGCACAGAGCACCCTGAACAAATCCCCGTTGTAAAGGACTGTCTGTTTTAATCCATTTCTTGTCGTTTTTCAACTTTAATCACTGTGTCATTTTCTGCGTGAAAGGAAACGTTCTGGCCGTGCCACACACTTGCCGATTTCGGACTGAAATTACACTGAAGTGAGTTATGAAGCAGGAAATAAACAAACACAAGCAAGCATTCCTGACTGTGCAAGATTTCAAACAGGTTTTCTCATTTACATAATTCACTTCTGCTAGGCTTAAAACTTTTTTTATTCATGGTTCATGTCCTTTTAATGTTAACTACAATTAAGAAATAAAAAAGATCTTTCTATATTCTACTCTAAGCATACTGAGAATAACAACAAAGAACAAGTAAAATCATCCAAAGTAACAATTAAACATGTCTTCATGAGATGTTAGATTAGGACACACCCAAAAGTATGCCCACGTTCATATTCCGTCCAAGTTTTAAGTCTTTCTGAAGTTAATACTTAATAAATCTGACATAACGCATCAACTCCTCCTCTAGATTTAAGCCCACATTTTCACAATGCTTCTCACCTGTAAGTCTGATTGCCTTACATCATAGGGTGCAGGTTTTCTCTCTTCTTTTCTATTTTTAGTTATGCTGCCATTGTCAGTCTTGCATGTAGCACTGATAAGTTCTGTTCTTAAGCACAATAAGCATACTTAACCTTCCTCTCTGTTTTTGTTGAGGTACACATGCTACTTCTGAGATACCAGTGATCCTGATGCTTTTGCTCTCTGAAACTACTGGCTGGAGTTCGCATCTTAGAAACCCCTTGCTCCTGCTGATGATGATCCATATGGGCCTGAATTTACACTCAGAGACTGTGAAGACTTTTCACTGCTGGTGATATAAACTGTTTTACAAAAATGATTTAGTACTACAATTCCCATTACAGTTATAAGATAACCAACTAGACTTCATGAAGATAGGGTTCCCTTTTAATTCTGGTTCCTCTCAAGGTTTCTTTCCCATGTCATCTAGGAGAGTTTTTTCTTGCCACCATCACCACAGACTTGCTCATTGGGGATGTACAGGGTTTATAGAGGAAGGTTTAAAATGAGAAGTTTAAATTCTTTACCATATTTGTTTACTTACATAAAGCTGCTCTGCAACAATGTCCACTGTGAAAAGCACTATACCAAATAAAACAGAATTTAACTGAATCATGTAATCAGTATCAAATCCTCAACATGGGAAACTTTGTCATGCAGTTCCTATTTATGAAACATTCTGATCGTCAGATCATCAGAAAATGGGTCGAGCCAGACCCCAACGACAATGGCATCAACAGCAATGCCTCCGCTGGCAACAAGTGTAGTCCTTCTTGCTGCTAATTCTGTAGGTCTCATCCATCCTTCCACCCATTATCTATACCGCTTATTCATTAGGGTCACAGCAAAGCTGGAGCCAATCCCAGCTGAATTCTGGCAAGACGCAGGGTGCACCCAGACCAGGTTGCTATTCTACCCAAAAGCTAGGTAGTCCTTTAATACCATCAAAATATACTTCAGATCACTTGCATGCCTCCTCACTTACTTCCAAGAAAGATATGAAGTGATCTCAAAAAGTGAGCGGAGCTCCCATTTCATGCTCTTGGACAATCAGAACAGGGGAAGGTTCCACCAGATGCTTCCAAACAATGGAGAACCACCAGCAAGGAGGCTCGGCTACAGACTGTCAGATCTTTCTCAGATCTAGACTACTTCTGGATGTAGACAATACGTGCATCGTTAGACATGTTGTTTTCAGATTAACTATTTAACAGGTTAACTATTTATGGTGCACTGAGTAAACTTGTGCCATTGTAATGATTGATATTCCAGAGTTCGCAGACAGGCCAACGTGTGCAAGGGTTAATGTGTCCCCAACGGCCTGGTCTTCGGTGGGAGGGAACGTGTAGTCATGTTTTCCAAATATAGCATGGACATGGCAAAGTTTGAACTGTTTTAAAAAGTTCTTAATAAAATCTTTGCGCTGAATCATAGGGACCGTGAGGTGTGAACACAGTCCCGAGATCTCACAGAAGCTGATCCAGACTTGTCTTCAGGCATTCCTTTAACTGGAATTCAACTCCTAGGTCATTATTAGCACGGTTGTATCTCATGGGTGCTGCATTACGTAAACATAATCTTGTGTTGCACTCACGTGAATGGGGAAAAAGGTTACAAGTCACGTGAGTATAAGGAAGGCTGTGTTGAAAGTCATTCACCTCCGGGTGCTGCGGGCTCATGTCCTGAATCATCTGAGCCACGGTGTACCATCTGATAAGTGCAGATATTTTCACATTCCATTCATTTTTTTTCTCCAACACAGTCATGCCATGTACACTTGGGAAAAGTCCGTAGCCTTTTTGCCAGTGCTTGCATGATTGTAGCTTCATGTCATACATGACGGCTCTCAAATACACAGAACAACATGGCAGTGCTGACCATAGCCAACAAAGCCAGGCAACTATGTTGGATGTTCTTCCTGAATGCAAGTGTTTGAGGCTGGCAGGCTGTTGTGGCTGCGGTGTTTTGAAGTGGAAGATTTGATTCTGAATCAGGATCTTACACTGAAAGCAGATAATGTGTGAAAGAAACGCTGCTTCCTTAATGTGGTCAACATGTGCACATAACTGGTCTGCTTCCTGTGGCTTATATTGTAGTCCCCACTGAGTACACCATTCAGTACGTTGTGAAAGAAGAAAGTCGTTATGTCGAGGGAAAACCAGCTAAAGCCCTAAAGCTGGGCAATAACAGGAAATAGAATACCTTAGCAGACTAACCTCAGAACCGTGCATGATGCCGCACAACCAGGAAGATCCGCTAAACAACAAACGCCATAGGTCTCTTCATTAAAGACGCCACGCTGAGGAAAAGGTTTTATCCCTGCCAAGAAGGTTCCATTTGACCCACGGTTTATGTTTCCTTTCAAGCAGGATTACGCAAAAGGTTGTGCTGATGTCCATGTGAAAGCTGCGTACTGATATTCATGTGATGGGGTCACATGAGAGATGTAACAATATATGCACTTACTTTCATGAATATTCATTTTACGATCACCTGGATATCATCATAAAGCCAGCAATGCGCAGAACGTAGCGAAATAATTTTTATAATAATAAATATTATAAATTTTTAGAAATAATAAAGTTTAAACAGGTTAGCCAATCAGAGCAAAGCTATCTACATACTTAATATTCAATTATTACTATTTATAGTCTTCATCTGCTTGTTCCGGGGTCGGGGTCGCAGGGGCAGCAGCCTGAGCACCGAGGTCCAGACGTCCCTCTCCTCAGCCACTTCCATAAAGAACGTTATCGGGATAAAGTAACGGATTTATATGGTGTGTAATCCCCTCCCCTCATCTCACACAGTTTTCTTAAAATGTGCCGCTGTTCCGCGTTTTTTCCCAGAACCCAGATGTATGTGAATGGGCGGAGCTTATGAGAATAACTTCGAGATGAGACACAGAGTAAATCACCAAAGCAAGACACCGTTTGGAAACCCTACTCAGCTTTTGTAGCACCGATTAATGCAGAAGTTACACCGGACATCACAAAGTCACTCCTGAAGTTACCCGAATAAATCAGTCATCCCAGTTTGTAGTGCAGGTCTCCGACCTGCTGGGATCTGTACAAAGATCAGGGCAAAAACAAAAACATCTATGAAGCGATGGTTCTTTAGGTGGAGACCCCATGTCTGGAAAAGAACACACGATGGCCTACAACCACAGAAGGCCCCATTCAGGTTTCAGTCCTCTTGCATAACTGCAGGAGGTGTTCATGGTCTTTTCTGGAAGAGCTCGGCATCGCTGAAACCAAGAAAAGCCTAAAATGAAGAAGCAAGAATAAAGGGTTTCTCATTTCGACAGCAACGGCCAGAACCTGAAGGACATCTCTTTCGCTACAGGAGTCAGGAAACTGAACTGAAACAAACTGAACCTCCGAAAAACAGTTGGTCCATCAATAACGTCCACGAAGTCACCTCAGAGTCGCCTTGCTGATGAAGCTGGTCATGTGTCTCTGGAACCGAAAAATCCACGTAACCTTCACTACTTTCTAAGCCACAACAATAAGGTAGCACAAACAAACATCGCTGGGAGTGTTACAGCGGGGTGGGGAGACTCATCTGTTCTTCTGGACTCGCTGTGGGAAACATGATCGAATCCCAGCAGGAACGTTCTGGGTTCAAACCCAGCCACAGTAGTTTAAATCTGTAGTTTTATATCAGATTTCGGTGAACAGACACTAAAACTTGAACAGATATTCATGACGATCCATGATTTATCCCAAAAGAGAATGAAACCCCTTGACTTCCTATGTCTGGCAAACTTTTCAGTATTGAATAACTAGCGATAACCGGTGAAAAATGCAGGTGGTAACACTAAAGCACATGCACATGTCTGCAAAACTGGAAACCGATATTAACCATCACCTTCTTATCGGCATGGAACCTAAAAATCTTCCCTTCTTATCAGGAAGCAGGACATTATTAGAGCTTATTAGCTGTTCAAGTTGAATTTATTTACAGTTTTAGTTTATATTTGGTTTTTGAGCGCGGAAGGTTTGGCACGCAGTAAAACGCCACATTCGGATGCGCCAGCACAGTTACAGCATATCAAACATATACGCACATACACACAGTCCAACACAGACTGCACCGGCATGACATCGAAAGTGGATTCTCTTGGCAAATCTGGAAAAGACAAGCGCTAATTTACAAGAATTCTAAAAAATCAAAAAATTTATAAAATAAAATCACAAAACAAAGATAAGTGATAAACTGTTCAGGGTGAAATAGCCTCCAGCCTCCCAAACAACCCTAATATGAACAATCGGCTTGGAAACTAAATGAATGCACAATGTTGTTCAGTATGTACGACACAGGAATGGCAAGCTCTGATTGGTCCACTATATCAGGACTTTAAATCATTATTCGGAGTGGATAAATCTCAAAATACTTTTTCATTTTTTACTGAGATTCTGAACTGGCCTGCAAACACACCTTTACAGGGCTGATATTCTTTCGTGTCCCGTGTAGTACGGAGACTGATCTCTATGTAGGATGCATTATGACCTGACATGACCAGTCTGTGTTATGGTCAAAAATATCTAAATATAAAAAATCCTGGTCTGGATTGTTTTTCTTGGTAATGTACACTAAAGATTTTGAATCAGAGTGCAAACACAGCACGACGGAGCCGGGTCTCACTGTCCGTGTACCAACTCCGCAGCGGGAAGCACACCGCTCGCCGGACCCGTCTCTGTCGTGGTTAAGTCACCGCGTTTCCGTACAGTTCCACCAGAACTCTGAAAACGGTTTGCACCTGCCTGCACCGAGACCTCGCCTGCGTTCATCATCATTTAGGGGAAAAAATTAACAAATAAAGCATGAAAATCTCATCGTGGAACACTTTTGCTGTGCTGAGGTTCCCGTGTAGCGTATACTAAAACCAGAACACGCGTCAGGCCCGGTGGGTGTTTCCGACTTCAACAGCAGCTATCCGGGGACATCCACCTTGTCTTCGGTGTTTGATTGGCATGTAGCGTTAGACAGAGAACCAATCAGATCGCTTCGCTCCTGCTGTACCTGGTGAGTCCTAATGAAGAGCATGAAAACACTCCAGGATTCAGTGAAACACTGGGTGCAACCACATGCTGCTGGTTTTCACACTGAGGACTAGTGGAGCATCTCAGTGGAAACAAACAAACAAACAAACAAACAAACAAGCAAACAAACAAGCTTTCCTTTGATGTTTTCTGTCATTATCATGTTAGTGAAGGTATGAACCCACCACGTGACTGCTTCATGTCGTTATCCCTGTGTGAGGATGTTTATGACTTTAAAACAGGTTTAATAAGTAAACAAGAAACTTACTTTCACTCTGCGCGCGCATCAAACCCAGGAGAGAAAGCAGGACCAGGTCCAGGTACACCACCCTCACCCCGGACATCCTCACCTGGACCGACCCTCCCGACACCCACAAACTCACTGCTGATTTTCTGACAGTTCGGCCATCACACCCCTCTCTCTCTCTCTCTCTCTCTCTCTCTCACACACACACACACACACCGCGACCGCAGTTCTTCGACTGTACACACTAAGTACAACACAACACAACACAATGCGCATGCGCACCACTCACTTCACAGTCTATCACTTCATTCGCGCTCGTGTGTCACGTGACACATCGATGTTAAACGCTAATCCCCGGCCGGTAGGGGGCGAAGTCACGCGCATTCAATCGACTCAGAATTGAGAGTCGACTCTTTTTTGAATTGCGATTCACTCCTTTGCCGAACCGCATGACTCTGCTGGGGTCGCGGGGAGGCCGGAGCCTATCTCAGCCGACTCTCTGGGGGGCGGGTGACACAAATACACGGCTATGTACAACCACACTCACCTAGGGGCAATCAGCTGAATGCACATGTTTCACTTTGGGAGGAGACCGAAGTTCCCAGGAGGAACCTGGGTTTCTAGTCTAAATGTTTTCTTATTTTATTTTAAGCATTGTTTTTGTGTTCTTTTATTTTATATTGTTATATAATCTCATATATATAACACCCCCCCACCACCCCCCGTGGAACAGACAGTTAGCCTACTGTGCATGTATCGTACTGCAGGAGGAAACCGGAGCACCCAGAGTAAACCCATGAAAGCACAGGGAGAGCATGCACACTCCAGAGAGAAAGGTCCTCATGGAGCCCAGGGCTTGACCCCAGGACCTTCTTGCTGTGAGGCAGACGTGCTAAGCAACATGCCACACTCCCATTTCTATCTGTTGAAGAAATCGTATCCAGAAAGGGAAGATGAGGCTGCAGGTTTTCATCACAGCCGAAGTGGAGACATATTTAGGAGCTGATTGAAAACACAGGCGCTTGGATTAAACAATGAATTCATCGATTCCTGCTTGGTTGGAACGAAAGCCTGCAGATACGGCATTCTGGAAAAGGTGAAAGAGGCCTGCCATCACCAGTAGAGCGCAGGTACTAGAATGAGCCATGACGAAGAGATTGGTGACATTTAACCGTCACAGGAAGACACAAGTCACACATTTCTCATCTGCGAAATCTGCCCCAGTGCATGAAAAGTGTTGTTATTGCAAGCGGAAAGTGTCAGCAACAGATAAACCCACAACGTGGTAGATAGACTACACAGACGTGCTGCTCAAGTGGATAGAGCTGCATGCACAGAGTCACTGCGGAGATAAACAATGCCTCTACAAACAGCACTAACACCCCATCAGTATCTCAGACCCTCACCGTCTGATGGCTGCGAAAAATACCCCAAATCCCCCTGGCTGTGCTACAAAATCTTGCAGAACGCACCGTTGGTCAGTAAATATACCGTACTTGTGGCTCCGTGTTAGGTATCTTTGTTGGTATTCAGTTAAATCCTTCTGTAAATACGTTGCTGCCACTCGGTGGCATAGTGGGGAGCAAGTCCACCTCACAGCGCAAAGGTTCTGGGTTCGAGTCTCCAGCTTCTTTGTGGCGCTCCTTGTGTTCTCCCTGTGCTTGTGTGGGTTTCCTCAAGGGTACTCTGGTTTCCTCCCACAGTCCAAAAACATGCACATTAGTCAAAGGGGCTGTTTTTTTGCCCCTAGGTGTGAGTGTGAGTGGTCGGGTGTGTGTTGGTGTTGCAGTTGATTGGCGAGCTGTTCAGGGTGTACCCCACCTTCCAAATACAGGGTATAACATCAATGTTGATAAGTGTCCACTGATGCTTTTAAAACAGAACTTGTATGTTATGGTGGAGAATCGACTCCCAAGATTCATCGAAATGATTCAGTTCAAAGAGTCGAATCGACAAAGCTCCAGTTCATAGAGTCGACTCGTTCTCGAGCACAAAGAACCGATAATATGGCGGACAGGCTGACGCAGCTCCAGGACGCCGTCAACTCGGTAGGACCGTGTTTGTGTTTTTGGTTGATTTTCGGGGCAGCAGTTTGTGTTTTAAGGCTCAGCAGTGGTTCTGAAATAGTTGTGTGTTTATTTAAGTTTGCTGTAAATAGAACAGAGTCGGTGTTTTTCCTGTTAATGTGCTTTCAGTTCTGCAGTTTAATGAAGATTAAAGAGACAAACTTTGGGTTTCCAGAATTCGAGACTACAGCAGTTGGACTGTACCTTGTTAGACTGAGTATCGGTGAGGTGTTGAAAACACACGGCCCGGTCAGTGTGACTGGGTTTTCGGTGGTTCTGTCACGGTGCAGTGGATTCCCGTGAAACCGGTGGTCAGAATCTTATTCCTCTTATTCAAACTCGGATTATATTAAATCATAAATAATTCAAATTAATGAAACGGTTAACACTTAAGTGTTAAATGACGCTTGATATGTTACTCATTTGCTTTGATTTTATTTATTCAGCGGATTGAAGTCAGAATTCACCGTCAGCTGAGATCCGCTCTTATTTATTTACCTGAAACCGGTGCAAAGGTTAAAAGTCCCTGTGCTCTTTATTTAAAGCGCCCATTACAGGGGTGAGTGCAAAGATTTACACTCGAGCCCTTAATTCAGATCTGGTGCTACCCATTACTTTCAGAAACCAAAACACTACGTTACCAGAAGTGCTCGCTCATCTACCTTCACATTACATGAATTAAGTTCCATCCCACTCTTAATCCAGAGGGTTTCATACCACGGCGGCTCTTTGCATCTATAACAGCTTCATCTCTTCGGGGTGAGCTTTCCACAGGTTCAGGGGTGTGTTCATGGGCGTTTTGACCATTCTTCCAGAAGCGCATTTGTGAAGCGAGACATTGATGTCGGACAAGAAGGCCTGGGTCGCTGCCTCCGATCTAATTCACCCCGAAGTTGTTCTATCAGGTCGAGGTCAGGACTCGAGTTCTTTCACACCGAACTCGCTCATCCATGACTTTATGGACCGTGCTTTGTGCACTGGGGCGCAGTCATGTTGGAACAGGATTGCCAAACGGTTCCCACAAAGTCGGGAGCATGAAATTGTCCAGAATCTCTTGGTACGCTGAAGCATTCAACGAAGGGGCTTAAGCCCAGCTCCTGAAGAACAACCCCACACCATAATCCCCCTTTACACTCGGCGCAATGCAGTCAGACGAGTACCGTTCTCCTGCCAACATAGTTTATATTTACATATTTTAACCATGACACTGAGGCAGACGAGTACCGTTCCCCTGGCAACCGCCAAACCCAGACTCGTCCATCAGATTGCCAGATGGAGAGGCACGATTTGTCACTCCAGGGAACGTGTCTCCACTGCTCTAGAGTCCAGTGGTGGCGTGCTTTACACCACTACGTCCGACACGCGGCATTGCGCTTGGTGATGTTTGGCTTGGATGCAGCATCGCTCACAGAAAGACGTTCCGCTACGCACTGTTCTTGAGCTAATCTGAGGGCCACATGAAGTTTGGAGGTCTGTAGCAGTTGGCTCTGCTGAAAGTCGGTGACCTATGCGCACTATGCCCCTACGCATCCGCTGACCCCACTGCGTCATACTTCATGGCTGAGTTGCTGTCGTTCCCAATCACTTTCATTTTGTTGTACCACCGAGAGGTGACTGAAATATTGAGTAGCGAGAAAATTTCACGACTGGACTTGTTGCACAGGTGGCTCCCTATCACGGTACCACGCTGGAATTCACCGTGTTCCTGAGAGCGACCCGCTCTTTCACAGGTGTTTGTAGAAGCAGTCTGCATGCCTAGGTGCTTGAATTTATACACCTGCAGCCGTCGAGGTGATTGGAACACCTGAATACAATTATTTGGACTCGTGAGTGAATACTGTTGGCACAACCAAATAATATACAGCCAACAGGTTGAGAAAAAAAAAGGTGCATAGCACCTCTAAAAAGCCATCCGTCCTATTCCATTCAGAGAAAAAAAGACTACATTTTATGGATTAATATAAAATTATTTGTAGAACGTCTACCAGTATTAACGCGGCGGCAGGATGCTGTCTGTGTAAACTGTGACATGATCTTAGATTAGTGTTTGGATGATCCAAAGCTCGAGCTGTTTGTGGATTAGAGTGATTTCCAGATTTATCAAGTGCAAATATTGTGGCTCAAGTCGCTGATTTCAAAACATTTGTCCTTTTTTTTTTTTTTTTTTTTTTTTTTTCATTTTTTTTTTAAACAACACAAAATGTGCTTTTGCATGTCTGCGTTGCCGCTCTGGGTTTTCACTCTCCGGCATGTCATTTGCTGTGTGTTTTAGAAAGCCTTCGTATTCTTATCTCCCTATTTGGGTTAAACTCTGGGGACTTTTAGAACAAGAGTTCTGCACCGAACACCAAAAAGCCCAGTGGCTAGAAACGCCAAGCCGTGTGTGTGTGTGTGTGTGTGTGTGTGTATATATATATATATATATATATATATATATATGTATATAT
>JAOUQZ010043904.1:2010-12316 GCA_028564935.1 Neosilurus hyrtlii | reverse complement strand
GGATTTATATAAAATAATTAACATATAAATAGATCCCCTGATGAGTGGGCAACCACGAAACAGGCTTGTCGGGATGAAATTGTAGTACTGCTATTTTTTCCCACATACAAAATATTTAGCTCTACTTCGACGTATCGAGCAGTGTTCTACGGAAAATCGACTCAAGATCTTATATATATATATATGTGTGTGTGTGTGTGTGTGTATGTATGTATGTATGTATGCATCTATGTATCTGTATGTGTGTGTCTACACACACACACACACACACACACACACACACACACACACACACACACGTTGCACAAATGAAAGCACATACATTTGAAGATATTAAAGTTTTTAAATAAAGCCAGACTGGAAGATAATGGATTGTTACATGAATAAAGTATATGATTAAATGATGCCGCTGCCTCATCGTGTCCTTTGAATAAATCATCACCACGAACGCAAAGCATAGCGACGCCTTATATTCTCACAGCTGCAGTACTACTTTAACAGACAGACTGAACATGGTGAAAGCTTTGTTTAGTCATTTTTACCTTCATCACCGCTTGCTGGGGGACGTTATGTATTCACCAGCATCTGTCTTTTTTGTTTGTTAGTGGGGGGAAAAAACCTTGATGGGGTGTTCGGGTACTGGCTGGGCAGGAACCAGTAACATATTGGAGGTGAGCCATGCATGGGGTCATGTTGAAATAAAATCCAGAAAAATCCTTACTTTTAATTAACATCAAGCAAAATGTTCATCCAACACCCACTAGGGGGAGACATTTCACTACAACTATGCCAAGTTATAATAACCCACTTGCGCCTGTTGGAGGTACTTCACACTTACTAAGTGCCTCTCTAGTTTTATTGATACAATTATTAACTCATTAAGGGAATGATGCTGGAAATTCACTCTTACTGAAAGACAAATACATACGCTTCACTTCCCATTCTGCACCCATGATGCATTAGGCCACTCGCAAAGAGACACTGTGATAATGCTGGATTTCTCTCTAAACTCAAAAACACTGTATGGAAATAAAAAGTGCAAAATTTCACTGCATTTTAATACGCATTCTGTTTTTCTTTCATTTGGCACGTCAGCATTCAGAAATCTGCAGTGACGAACCCTTGCACCGGACTCATGATTTTTGGAAAAGGGAGGCAGAAACGTAAATCATTAACGCTGCTTATAAACAGTACTGCTTGTTTTTTTCTGTAATATACATCTGTGACTAATCTGAAGGTATTGCTCTGCAATCAGTGCAGAAGATGAGGATTATTATCCTGCTTTTTTTTGTTTGGTCACGTCAGGCTGTGGCGGGTAAGATCTCTCAAGTCTTGCGCAAAATTTTGACAACTTAGACAACTAGCAGGACTAATAACTTGCTCATTAATTATTAACAGATTAGGGATAATCTGGGTAATGTGAAGATATCAAGATGTCAAAGTTCTCTCTGAAATTAATGCGCTTTTTGATGTGATTCTTTTTATTGAATTTTTTAACCTTGTTTTAATTGCTAAAAATTGACTGGAAACCTCTGCTATCATTTTGGGATGAATGTCAATATTTTTGTGCACCACACACACTTTACATATATTTTCATTTTGAGAGCAGCTAAACATAAATAATTGCACAAAAAAATTAAAAGAAATTGCAGAAAACTGTCCACGCCCTCCACTTGAAAATGGCTTTTTGGTCCCGCTCATGGAGGTTTACCAAGATGGCTGTAATGTTTCTTACGGTTGTGATGTGGGCCTGAAATCTGCTCTGGAAACAAGGTGGGGAGAGGTGACATGCAGGAATGGCACATGGTCACACCAACCTCAGTGTATCGGTGAGTCATTTAGCATGTTAACCAAAATACTACACATTAGCAATACAGTAAGTTCAGGTTTCCATTAATCCATATCACGAACCATGAATGCTAGCTTAAAACAGCTACTCTTTGCAACCGTAGTAAGCAGAAAAGCATGTTGCTGTGAATGGCGTACACCGGTAGACCGCCATATCAAGCTTATCTTCTGTTAGACAAGAACAGGAGTCTGTGGAGACTGCGTTTGCATGTGACTGAGAACCAAAACTTGTGAAATATGTTTTAAGGCTAATCAAGTGTTTTCCCTTGGCGTGGCATCCTGTTATGAGCACAGTCATGAAATTATTAGCATAAAACATAGACCACAGGGGTCCAGACGCTCCCACCAGAAAGGCCACTTCATAATATGGACATATAAACCAAGCATAGCAAGTTTGAAAGCCCCAGCTTCAGCGCCGCAAATGTGATAAACAGATTTGCCTCTGAGACCTTGAAAAGTAGGTAAAGGTCACTCACACAAAAACTCATCCCAGCACTCATAGTAGTTAAGCGACATACCAAGTTTGAAAGCCTCAACTTCAGTGCACGGCAAGTAAATGTTCAAAAATATAGTCAGTCTATATTAGACTATTAGACAGTAGTAATATAAAACAGTCTTTCTTGTTCCAGATGCAGCATCATGTCTCGCCCCGTACGTGGCAAACGCCAAACCCACACATCGCCTAGCAGCGTTCTATCCCACCAAAAGCGTTCTGACTTTTGTATGTGACAAAGGCTACAGGTTTAATGGATCAGATTCTGCAGTTTGTCTGAACGCAACTTGGACACTTCCGGTGTGTGAAAGTAAGTGCCCTCATTGCAGAACCACACTTACTGCTCAGACCAGGGATGTACAACTTATCTGCACAGGGCCAGTGTGGGTCAGTCACCACACCTTCCGCCTGTACCAACCACTGATCTCAGAAAATGATTGGATCAGGTATTCTATGGTTTGCATTTGGCAAAACCTGAAACCAGACTGGTGCCATCTTGGTGAGACAAAATTATACGAAGATAGCATACAAAAAAGATGAGGGGAAACAGAAATAATTACATCCAAGATATCCATTTCATTTTAAACATTTTTCCCCAAATTTCAGCTTTCAGCAGAGCTTTTGTTTTTTTTTATTATTTTTTTTAATTGCGAATATCAGTGAAATTACTGGTAAAGTTAAATGAATTTAAGGTGTTCTGACCATCAGAGATACATTTTTTTGGGTTTTCGTGTTGGTTTTCAACGGCTCCATTTTGAAGTAAGGTGGTCTCACCAAGATGGCTGCTACTTGGTTTCAAAATTGTAACCCTAGCGTGCAGTTTAGTCTTTTTTTTAATCAGTGATTGAAACAGGTGGAAGGTGTTGCTACTGCTTGGTTGAAGTGAAAGTCTGCACCCACTCTGGCCCTTTGCGGATAAGATTGGACACCCCTGGCTTAGACTATATATACACACATATATAACAAAAACAATTTCTATTGTTTATTTTAATCCTGCAGGGAAACGGTACACATGTGACTCACCTGCTCGTGTTTTCAATGCAACTGTCATAATGCCTAAGCAGGACACCTTTGAACACGGAGACGTACTTCAGTTTACTTGTGCACCGTGGCATTTTCAGGCTGCGATTGAATTTATGGCTTGTAGGGGCGGTAGATGGATACCAGACCCTATGTGTGATCAGGTTCTCACCATTTTAGGTACATATTTAAAAGTTGATTCAGAGGTTTCCCACGGTGATCATGAGAGCTTGTTTTTAATATATTTTTTATTTATTTTATAAACTCTTTCAGGTAAAGCAGGTTTTGGTTTGAGCCATCTTTCTGTTACAGGTTTGTGACTCAACTTTATTATAATTTTTTTTCAGATTCCTTTTGAGACATATTTAAAGATGGCAAGTGAGTGTAATGAGGATTTCTTATCAATACTGCTCACACTGACCGGGTCGAGGTCATACCCCAGGCTTATTTGTTTCACGCAAACGTGGTACCGACTTCCCAGCTGCAAATCACGGGGTTGGGGGTTGGGGGGCTTGACTGAAATGAAACCGTGCCTGTGTTTCAAATGTTTTTATTTTTAAGTAATTAGTGTCATTACAGAACTGTATTTAAATTGGCTGGAGAGAGAGAGAGAGAGAGAGAGAGAGAGAGTCACCAAAATCAAGCTGGAGATGGCAGGTTCAAAACCTGGTTGATGCTACAGCCATCCATGGCTGCAAACCAAAGAGGTCACATGCTCTGTAAGGGAGGGATGGAATACACTCTCTCACACGCTCTATTCCCTGTCAATCACAGCGTCACTGGCCAATCACCTATAGTGTAGCATATTCCTCTGAGTGTGTTACACCTCCCCTGACATTGCATAAGCAAGTAGTAAGAAAATATAAAAATTAATGTGTTTACTTGACCCACTTGCCTCCACCCTTCATGTGATCAGGAAGAGATGTCTGATTGCGGGGAATCAGCCATGAAGAAATTAGGGAGAAAAATCGGAGGGCAGGGGGTTTTGGGGGGGATCTGGTTGAGTTAATCAGGCTGTAAAGGATCTCTGATTCCCTGCTGACTCCTTAGAAAAAGGCACAAATCGCTTAGTCCACAAAGTTCACAAAGATTCATTTGTAAATGAAGCTGAGAGGTTGCTGATGCTGGAGTGCCATTCTGCACTGTAATAGAGTCAGGTCTTTCCCCGAGAAAGGGGGAAAGAAAAGAAAGAAAGAAATTTCTCTTAAAAGGAAGGTGGGTATAACAAACACAGTGCAAGACCAGCTTAAACTAATATGCAGTACAGCAGCAGTGCTTTAGACTGACACCACATCACATCATAAATCATGAATCAGAATCATAGCTACAATGTACTGTGACATTCTATTTAACATCATGAAACACCTGGCTCTCATTTTCAGAAATGTCTGTCGACAGTCAGGCTGTTCCTGAGAACGTGGGAAAAGGTGAGAACATGAAGTGGCTTCTGAGTATTTTTTCCCGTTTGACTCCGAGGTGTGATGGAATTCATGGGAACAACAGTTTGGTTTTGGAGCAATATTTAGCCTCCTTCGTACAAAGCTGACATGACATGCAAGATATCAACAGATTCGACGCAATCTCAGGGACTTTACCAGCTTAAAAACATAGCAGACAACTTTAAAGTACAGGCAGTAAGAAGAGGATCATTGTCTGTCTGAGTCTTCTCTTCATAACGCGCCGTACGTTTTCATTAGTAGATAGAAGATATGTAGCTCGTGCAGGGTGAGGCCTAGCATTGTCCTGTTAAAATAAGCATGGACTTTCTGGGAAGAGTTGTAACCTTAATGACAATATATGTCTCTCAAAAGATCGCAACATACACGTCTGTGCCAAAGGTACATTCACACACATGCAACTCACCCATGACATGGGCATCGATGCTTCCCAGTACCATCACAGAGGCTGGCTGATTCTCCTTCACTGATAATCTGGATAATCTTTGGCATGGAAAATGAGATATCCTTCTGCCCAAAGCCAAGCCCAAATGTGGACTCATCTGACCAGACCATACAGATGTGAGTGGGCTGGAAAATGGATTCCCATATGGGATTGTCCAACGGTTTCAAGAGTGGCCCTATGTCAACTGCTCATTAGTGTATGTGAGCCACACCTGGGCTATGTCTGGGCTACATGGCAACTAAGTGGACGAGGGCCCTAAATGGGCATCTTAACTAGAGCCCACTTAGGTCAACTAAGTGTGTCCCACTTTGGCAAGCACAGATGAGGCCCTATGTGGGTCCTAGTTGGGTTAGAAATGGGAAATTAATTGATGTGGGCTGCTGACATGGAGCCACTATGGAATCCATAGACAATCCCACATGGGACCCATTTTTCAGCCCTGTGCTGACTGGGTAGTGTAATGAGCGAGTTCGTTGCTGGGAATGTTTTTGTTTGGATATTAAGTGACACTGACACAAAACATCTCTGTTTTCAGGCAGATATTGTGGACCTGAACCTCATATAGCAAATGGACATGTTTCACAGCTAAAAGGTGGAATGAGATTATCAGTTCAGTGTTCAGATCTTTACAAACTAGAAGGACCGCTTGAAATTGCTTGTGTTTATGGGAAGTGGACGGAGCTTCCGGTGTGTAAACGTAAGTAATACTGCCATCTTAAAACCACACTGCACCAGTGAGGGAACAAATGAAATCATAACCAATAAGATTTAGAAATGGTTTATCCTTGTTTCTTTGGTTTTCAGCTCCATGTAAACTGGACAGGACATGCATTGATTTTGGTGATGGATATCTGAAGGAGGGTGAAGTGATGAGATATTACTCACTTACAACCAAAAAGGGGGTAACCGTCAGATGTGTTGACGGAAAAGCAATATATGAGGGATGTAAGTGTATCTGTAGCATTTTACTGAAATAAATATTCATTCACTCACTGAATTGCTTATTGCTACTGGGGTCACAGGGAGGCTGTAGCCTATCTCAACCGACTCTGGGGAAAGGTGGGTTTCACCCTGAACAGATTGATCACAGGGCCAACACATACAACCATTCACACTCACTCCTAGGGGCAATTTGAAACAGCCTGATTGTGCATGTATTTTGACTGTGGGAGGAAACTGGAGTACCCGGAGGAAACCTGCATAAGCTTGAGGAGGACATGTAAACTATACTCAGAAACACCCTTGCCGAGCACAGGATTGGAACCCAAGGCCTTCTTTCTGTGAGGCAGACGTGCTAACCACTACACCAACATGCCTCCCATATTAAGACCTGACATTATTCATTCATTCATTCATTCTTTCTTTCTTTCTTTATTTGAGCCTCTTAAACCTTATTAGGGTCACAGGAAGGCTGGGGCCTCTTATTATTATTATTATTATTATTAGCACTTTTTAAACTGTTTCAGATTTTTTAACAAAATGTAGAAAACTTATGTGCACTAAACACTTTAATTTATTTAACTGAGGTTGTTTTTATGTTTACAGGTAATTAATTCTTTAAAGGTAAGTATAAAAACACCCAAAAAAACAACACACAGGCTATAATAAAGCCAATATCCCAGTAGAACGATGAAGAGGGAATCAGTAAAGTAACTCCAGCTCTGGTTCAGAGCAAACACTGATATTAAATCTTAATTCTGGTGGATTTATTCACGTCCACGTCTCTTGTTTTGACAGTGATCTGTATCGACGACTGAATCGGATAAACCCGCATCATCAGAGCTCCTGATCACAGATCTTTCTTCTCATATTAAACCCTGACTTTTTAACCTGAATAAAATCAATGCATTGTGCTGGAGGATCAACTTGCTTCATTCCTGACGTCCTCTTCAGCAGTTAGCATTTAATAACTCCAGCACAACTCAAGAGGAATGAGTTACACTTTCCAGAAGGAGGAATGGACAGAAATCTGAAGCAATTAATTCTTCACATGAAAAATAGTTCAAATCAGACAGGAATAAAGCTGATAAATGATAACGATGATGCAGCCTCTTCATTTCTTGGATCAAACAGTTAAAAAAAAATAAATCTAAACAGTTAAATGGACAGTTCCACTTTAAGGAGGATTTCTGTATAAACTGCTCTGTGTGTTTAATTGATTTTTAGTGAATGATTAAAATGCTGAACATTGATTACATGACTTTTGGAAAGGAGACGATAGTTTACCAAAACTAACTCTGATTACTTCCCAACAGACACTGTGCCAAATTTTGGGCCAATATCTGTTTTAGGTTTAGACATATTGAGGCCTTTAAAAGGGGACATAGGCCCAATTTCAGTGTCAAAATAAGTATCCTGGGGAAATTTCTCATCTTCAATCATTATTAACAAATAAAGCTTGATTAAAAATCCCACAAGTTACAGATTTATGGCTTGAGTAAAACCCTGTGTCTAAAATACCCCATATTTACTACATAGGGAATGAAATACAGAGAACTATATATTGAGCTTAATGGAAAAAATGTTAAAAAAGCTTTCATACACTACTCCTCAGTGCCGTTATTTATGTAACACTGTTGCACAATTAAAACATGACAGGTCATCGTTACCTGAGCCGGCAGATCATCCATGAGAAACGCTGCCGCTGCCTTTTATTAAGTATAAGATCAAAAGATTTGAGGCTTTGGATTGCTGATCACAAATCTGGTACTCCAACTCATTCTATGTGGCCCGCGAGAGCCTGTGAAGTATATGACTGTGATACATTCTTTGCATCAATTATCACCATGAAATATAATTCATCATCCATCCACTAGAGGCCAACCTATTTCGAGTAAACAGCCAGCCATTTATTACTCAGGAAAGATTGCAAGCTAGCATGTCACCTCAAGCACTGAGAGAAAAGGAAAGTGAACAAACAAATATGGACATGCTGATTTCATGGTTTCCCTCTTTCAGTAGATGAGTGATTATTCGCCCCTCGATGACCTGGAAATTTAGGGATGTGGCGCTCAGTAAAACGAGTTTGCCACCCCTGCTGTGGATGAACTTCTGTCACTGCACTGTAACTTTCATTTACATATTTCATGTTACTGCTTTCGAATGCCGGACTTCATTAAGGAGAATGCAGTGCATGATGGTATACTTTCCTTGGTTAGTGACTGTCGGGTTGTGCACTACTTTTCACAATGCATTATGGGATACATTGAGTGTGCAAAGGAATTCTCACTATACATTTAGACAGCACTTCAAAACGGGACCTCACTATATGAGTACGCAGTGAGCGATCTCAGGTGCAGACTGAGTCTTCAGGGAGGAAGATCTCCGGGAACAGGTTTGAGAACCACTTCTTTAAGCAGTTTTATAACACGGCTCTTCGTGCCAACAGCACAACGTCTCTCTGAAGCATGATGCTGGAAAGAGGTTTTTCCTTCATTTGTTTTTCTTTTGACTTTTTGCTCAAATTCAATATAGAAATTTTTCTGTAAAACGTCCTTCGCTCACCAGTCTGTGTTTAAAATCCTCGCATCAAGTAATTAAAAAAGAGTAAACTGCACTTGAGCCGTTACCATGGAAATGATTACAGAGTAGAACAAATTCATTCATTCATTCATCTTCTGAACCGCCCATCTCAGCCGACTTTGGGCGAGGGCGGGGTACACCCTAGACAGCTTGCCAGGCCATCGCAGGGCAGAGTAGAACAAATCTTCAACAGAATTCAACAGTAAGGTAACCCTAAAAAGAGGATGCGGCAGGGCATCCTGACCTGCAAAAGGCTCCGGGGGGAAAAAAACAAACTGTGTGGCCCATCAGACTTCCTCAGTGCTAACACTAAGAAGCTTTTATATGTTAAAGGTGTGCGTGCATATAAACATGTACACACTCCGAGTCTATATGAGACTGATATAACACTGGACTTCTGTTTAGCACTTAAAATAAATAACGCTTGTGATTTTCAGTACATATCAATCGGTGTTCTGTTTTTCCTTGACTTGGCTCGTCAGCATTCAGAGTTAGGAAACCCACAGTGATGAAATCCTGCAGTGGATTCATGATTTCTGGTAAAGGGAGGCTGGAAGGTAAATCATTAACGCTTCTTATAAACAAAGCAACTTGTATGTTTTGTTTGTTTTTTGAAGGGACGTGTATGTGAGGGTTTCATGCTGCACTCAGAGCTGACGTGGAAGAGACACGATGAGGATCTTCGTCCTGGTTTTCTCTTTGTGGTCGTGTCAGGCGGTGGGAGGTAAGAGCTCTGTAACCTTGTGTTTCTATAGAAAAAGCGATTATAATACGCTTAATGTAGATCTCTGCTGTGGAAAAGTTCTGGCATCCTGTCCCCTGTTTAGACCCCCTCCATGAGTGTGTCGTAGGACAACAGAATATTTAATAAAGTCTTGGTCACATTAAGATAAGGTCACTGTACTTAACGTATGTACTGTGTTGCATCAGCCCTCAGATTTTAATAACACATTTAGGAGTTAAAAGTTTCTCTCGCCCCTGTAACATGAGAGGAGAGAGGAATGAGTCCTATCATACCCAGTCACATAGGAATTAAAAATGATTCTTCAAAGAATATTCAGATGTAATGCAGGAAGGTGATGCAAAGTTCTAAAGCATTAGTATTTAGATAAAATATTCTGTGGTCACAGAGACTAAGACTACACCTCCTTTACTTAGACGTACAGAGACTAAGGCTACACCTTTACTGAGATACACAGAGACTAAGGTCACACCTCCTTCACTGAGACAGAAAGAGACTAAGGCCACACCTCCTTTACTGAGACAGAAAGAGACTAAGGCCACACCTCCTCTACTGAGACAGAATGAGACTAAGGCCACACCTTCACTGAGACGCACAGAGACTAAGGCCACACCTCCTTCACAGAGACAGAAAGAGACTAAGGCCACACCTTCACTGAGACGCACAGAGACTAAGGCCACACCTTCTCCACTGAGACAGAAAGAGACTAAGGCCACACCTTCACTGAGACGCACAGAGACTAAGGCCACACCTCCTTCACAGAGACAGAAAGAGACTAA
>JAOUQZ010043901.1:0-12319 GCA_028564935.1 Neosilurus hyrtlii | reverse complement strand
CTGGCCTTGGCTCTGGATAGTCACTGACTGACTAATCCTGTTCTTAGACTATGTGCTATGCTACAAGAAATGAGAGCGGCACCTTCCCGTGTGGGGTGGATACCGTCCCGCTCTATCAGGCCAGGTTTACCCTCAAAAGTACTTCAATTATCTATAAAGCCCACTTCGTTTTTGGAACACCACTTGGACACCACTTGTAAGCTACATCACCACCCCATATTGGGATGGGGCCAGAGCATATTACTGCGAGACATTGCCTTGCTAATTTCCACACCTCTCTAAAGTTTCTCTTAGTAACCTCTGACTGATGAAGGCGTATATCATTAACTCCAGCCTCTATGACTATCTTGGAGAACCTACACTCACCTAAGAATCTAAGATAACCTGCTCTGTCCGGCGCTCTGGCTCCCGGAATACCCCTAACTAGTGCTGCTGGTGGCTCTAAAGGACTAGCTAATTTCATGTGTCTTAAAATAGAGCTTCCTATAACCAGAGCTCTTTCTGGTTCCTCAGCGGGTGTCTCACTGAGGAGAGCGAACCTGTTCGATACGTGAGGCGCAGACGCGTGGTGTTCCCGTCGGCGAGCCTCAGCGTTAGCTTTGGCTTTGCGAGAATGCCGCGGAGTCGTCACCCATTCGCCTCGCTGCGAGGGCTCTAATGCCAGAGGAGGGGGGTTACTATCTCTGCCTAAGGCACCCAGACTTCCTGCTGCAGAAACAACGCTACTCTCGCTCTCACTAACCCTCTCTAAAGTGTGGATGTGCACTTCTAACACTACAATCTTCTTCGTCAGAGAGCTAACTAGTGTACAGCTATCACAGATAAAATTATTGCTAATGACAGAGGGAGAATTACTAAACGTCCTGCACTCAACACACTGAACAAGCTGGATAGTAGCCATGATGCTAAAAACAAACCTTATCTGGAGACTTGTGGATGTTAGCAGGATATTAGCAGGACGCTGGTGATTCCCTCTGCATTTGGAGTGGAGAAAAGTTGGTGTTCGAAGAAAGACTAAATAAAATAACTAAAACTGCTTAAAGATGGAAAAAAAGAAAAGTTGAACAACAAAATTAAAATTAAAGTTAAAATAAAATCCCTAAAATCGGAGGGAGGAAGCTAGGTTAACAACGCCGACAAGCAGTTGCCAACACGCGATTCACAGGACAGGAACTGACGTCACAGCCAACCCACAATCTATCAACCCAGGGTGTGCCTCTATATATGTTATATTATATTATATACGCACACACACTTAAAATGTTTACATAATGTAAATAAGACCACCCCGTCCACCAAGTTAGCCGTAGCTCAGTAGTTACTGACACACACGCACACACACTAAAAATGTTTACATAATGTAAATAAGACCACCCTGTCCACCAAGTTAGCTGTAGCTCAGTAGAATACATAAAAGCATGCATAATACATTTAAAAAAAAATATTACTAATATTATATGAATAATCAAACAAAAACTTGCAAGGTTACCTTAAGTAAGCTGCCACATTTTTCACACTTAAGACCATTAAATTTTAATGGTGAGGTCCTGCTTAGATCAGCTAGTTCCATCTTGCAAGCATCACACTGACACTGAAAGAAATACTGCCTCAGCAACAGGCGTTGCCTCTTCTTAAAATCCATTCGGCTACAGTGAGGACCTGGCAGAAGAGGGGTATGATAATCAGTCTTTAACATTTGGGCCATGAGTCACACTTACAAACCACATTGCTAGAAAAAATGTTATACTTTCAAAAAGGTAATAAATTTATACTGCGGTAAACAACAGCATGCCAAGTGGCTTTTGTAATACCCCAAAACCCATGTGGCTATAGTTGTCACAGTATCATGATGGTTTCTCAGGCTGTGCCACCTGAGTCCTTGAAGGTCATTCACATTCGACAGTGGAGCTGTTGAGTGTGTTGCAGGTATCAAATTCAAATTTTGTTTATATTTGCAAAATGCCATTAGATCAGCTTTCTTTGTACTTATCATTTATATAAAGATTAACTTGAAGTAACAAATCAGATTTTAGCTTTAATGTATTTTTGAAAACATCCAAATGAACTTTTCTGAAAATAGCACAGTAATATATTTTGCACAAACTACTCACCACATCAGTTTGGGTTAAAATAATTAACATTTTGTGAAACATAAAGATCATTGCAATAATTATCCAATTGAAGGTCCTTTAATTATAAGTACTTGCTTATTTAAAATCCAAATGGGAACATTGTTTGGCCATACAGTGTAGACAGTTTTAAGCCCTTTTTCTTGACCTATATTCAACAAAAAGCATACAACACTGTACGGGGGAAAATTTAAATAAATCATTAAAACAACCTCACTTGTTTACTTATTCATTAAAAACATGGTTAAATAAACATGGGTAGAAGTCCATCAGCATGACACATCTTGACTTTACAATCGTTGCTCATTCTTCCTAGCAAAAGTTCTTCACATCTGGTAGATTGGGAGGGCAAAATATGATCCCATTTTCAATTGGATTCAGTTTAAGCACTGGCTGGGCCATTACTAAACCTTATTCTTATTTTGCTGAAGCATTTTGTTGATTTGGTGGTATCCTTTGGATTGCTGTCTTACTGAAATATAAAAATTCAACTACATCTTCAGCTTTTTAGCATAGGTCTGAAGGTATGTGCCGAAAATTGATTTGTATTTTGGAACTGTTCCCTATTATCCCCATAATAATTCCCTATTATGACCCAGTTATAGCTGAAGAAAAATATCCACAAAACATGATGCTGCCAAAATCATGCTTTACTGTGGGTATTGTGTTCTTTTAGTTGAGATACAGATAAAGTAGTTTAAAGAAAGGTGTAAGAAGGCTGATTTCACCTCTTCCATTGCTTCTTACCATTCTCTTGACTTTCAAGGACAAACTAAAACCTGGATTCCCCCAAACAACTATACTGCAACAGCAGCTGTTTCCACTGCTTATGTTTTCTCTCATACTCCATAAGTAACTGGGAGAGGTGGTGGCACAGGTGGGCATCTCCTCCTTTCAATTTCACGCAGTAACAATTTCCCCCACCAAACAACCTCGTCATTGTCATTTACCTCCCACCTGGACTCTAGGACACTTTTTTGAAGAAATAGACATGCTCCTCATTACTTTACCCATGGACAACACCCTTCTCACCCTTCTGAGAGACTTCAATACTCTGTCTGACAAGCTCCACTTATCTTGCTGTTTCCCTCAAACATTTAACAACTGCTGTCCCACACACAAAAGAGGGAACCTCCTGGATCTTGTTTTCAGCCATCTCTACCCACTCACAGGCATTACTACCACACTCCAAATCTCTGGCCACTACTTGGTATCCTTTATCATCATCTTATCTATTCTACCCAACATCAGCTTTGTTTTCTTCTCCCACTACCAAAACCTCCACAATGTATCTCCTTCATCGGATGCTTCCTCCACTTTATCCAATATTTCTGCCCTTGTCTCCTTTTCTTCCCTACCATTAGAATCTGCTACTGACACTTTCCTCTCTTCATCCTCTGCATTAATAGATCTCCTCTGCCCACTATCTACCAAACCCCAAAAGACTTCTCGCTCTGCTCCTTGCCTCCCGGATGTGCTGCAAAGCAAAGCGAAAGAAATACAACACGAAACAGATCTGGCTTCTTACCATGGTCTCCTATCCACATTCTCATGATCTGATGTGACTTCTGCTAAGACAGCCTTTTACAAAAAAAAGTTGGATATTGCTGCAGATGATTCATGCAAGAATTCTTGAATGCACTATGCCTATGCACAACCAACCACTATGCACAACCAACTGTCCTTCTATCTCAACAACCTCTAAGACCCTAATCAGTATGGCTTTAAAGAAACAGACTTTACAGAGACTGCACTTTCAGCTTTCACAGAGAAGCTACATGCAGCAAGATCAGCCAAGATGTCATACTTGGAAGGTTGCTCTTCTCTGTTTACATAGAAGGCATCCACATCTTCTCCACACAGACAATCCACTGGTGTCCCACAGGGCTCAGTACTTGGTCCCCTTCTGTTCCCTCTTTGTACTAGGTCCCTTGGTGATGTCGTATCCCTACCTGGATTCTCAAGCCACTTCTGTGCAGATGGCACTCAACTTGTCCCATCTGTTTTCGTCCCTCAGACACTGAGGTTTCTGCCTGGATTTCTGCATATCTTACAAGTATTTCATCATGGATGGCATCTCATCAGCTGAAGCTTAATACCAGCAAGGCTGAACTGCAGTTCATCAAAGCTGACTCATCCCTACATCATGATCTTGTAATCTCCGTGGACAAGGTTACCCACCGTGGTATTTGTCCAGTTTATGTAAACGCTGTCTTTAGGAATGCTGTGATCACAGAGTATTGTATTAAATTGAATAAGTCTACACAGCTCTCTGGACGCTGCAACATGTAGCAGCCAACTGCTTCAAGTGTGTGTGTTCACGTTGGATGGGTTAAATGCTGAGGTCAAAATTTACCTTAGGAAATTAATAGAGAATAAAATAAAATAATTAAAAACTAAAGAAGAACAATAGTAAATTGAGTCCTGTTATGTTATTTTGTCCCTTTGCTACATTATTCCTGAAGCTGTGACAGCAAGAGCTTTGAAAAATTGCTTTAGTTATTTTTGTGAAGTATTGTAAGTGCAGAATATAAAAAAGGAAGCATTTACTTGGATTTACTGCTGGACTTCCAAAGGTAAGAAATGTATAATTTTAAATATTTTTCACTGTGCACAAGTTTTCACTTCTATAAGCTTAAATCAAATAGTTTATAAAGAAAATAATTGTGTGTATCTCCTTTGTAGTGAGATCAAAACAATAAAGTCATAGGCCTACTTTGGATATTGTAAGTGTAAAGAGGAAAGGAAAAGAAAAGAGAGGCGCATGTGATGACATTACATATGCCAGTTGGTGCCACTTGAAAGGTCAGTGAATGTGTGCGTTTGCTCCACCAGTCATATAAAAGTAGATCTGTTTGGAGGAATAATAATGGATTAACAGATATTGATGGCCTATAAGTCCGTGTTGTGCAGTCTGTCTCTGATTGCTTGACTGGTTTTCCCATCGTTAGTGTATGTTAAGAATCAGAATCTAATGTGTGCAGCTCATATTGGTTTGGCCACACAATTCCCTCTGAGGGAGTTTAAACTGTGATTTTATTCTCTGTTGCACCTGAATCAGAGCCTCTGAATAGCACCTACCACGGTACTGAATCTGTGTTCTCCACTCACAATGTACTTGTTTACACAGGACACTTCCCCAAATACATCATCAGCCATGACTGATTCTGAACTTCTGTATGAGCAGTAATTATGAGAATTACAAGTTTTAAAAAACATCGTTATATAAATATGTAAATGCCTTTTCACACATACAATGGTGAACAGTTTTGTTTCCCTTTTTTATTTAGTGTATATATATATATACACACAGTGGGGCAAAAAAGTATTTAGTGCGCCACCAAATGTGCAAGTTCTCTCACTTAAAAGATGAGAAAGGGCAATTATTAGAAAATGGAAGACATACAAGACCACTGATAATCTCCCTCGGTCTGGGGCTCCACAAAAGGTCTCACCCCGTGGGGTCAAAATGATCACGAGAACGGTGAGCAAAAATCCCAGAACCACACCAGGGGACCTAGTGAATGACCTGCAGAGAGCTGGGACCAAAGTAACAAAGGCTACCATCAGTAACACACTACACCGCCAGGGACTCAAATCCTGCAGTGCCAGATGTGTTCCACTGCATAAGCGAGTACAAGTCCAGGCCTGTCTGAAGTTTGCTAGAGAGCATTTGGATGATCCAGAAGAGGATTGGGAGAATGTCATATGGTCAGATGAAACCAAAAGAGAACTTTTTGGTAAAAACTCAACTTGTGTTTGGAGGAGAAAGAATGCTGAGTTGCATACCTACTGTGAGGCATGGGGGTGGAAACATCATGCTTTGGGGCTGTTTTTCTGCAAAGGGACCAGAACGACAGATCCGTGAAAAGGAAAGAATGAATGGGGCCATGTATCGTGAGATTTTGAGTGAAAACCTCCATCCATCAGCAAGGGCATTGAAGATGAAATGTGGCTGGGTCTTTCAGCATGACAATGATCCCAAACAAACTGCCCAGGCAAAGAAAGAGTGGCTTCATAAGAAGCATTTCAAGGTCCTGGAGTGGCCTAGCCAGTCTCTAGATCTCAACCCATTAGAAAATCTTTGGAGGGAGTTGAACGTCTGTGTTGCCCAGCAGCAGCCCCAAAACATCACTGCTCTAGAGAAGATCTGCATGGAGGAATGGGCCAAAATACCAGCAACAGTGTGTGAAAACCTTGTGAAGACTTACTTTTGACCTCCGTCATTGCCAACAAAGGGTATATAACAAGACTTTGACTTAACTTTATTGATCAAAGTATTGAGATAAACTTTTGTTATTGACCAAATACCTATTTCCCACCATAATTTGCAGAAGAATTTTCTTATTTTGTGTCTCATAGTTGAGGTATACCTATGAAAATTAGAGACCTCTCTCAGCTTTTAAGTGGGAGAACTTGCACAACTGGTGGCTGACTAAACACTTTTTGCCCCACTGTGTGTGTGCGTATATATATATATATATATATATATATATATATATATATGCAAACATACACACAAACATTGAGACTTCTATATTTATCCTCTCTTTATATATATATATAGATAGATAAATAGATAGATAGATAGATAGATATAGATAGATATAGATAGATATATATATATCTCAGAATACTTTATTGATCCTGGAGGAAATTCACACAGCTCCATACCAAGTAAATAAAAGATAAGAAAGATAGAAGTCTCAATAAGAAAGCTTACAAAATGTCTATTTATATGCAATTTACATACAAAAACATTCGATTTTAGATTCATGACAAATATTTATATGTAAGTCTAAAATTAGAACTTACAATATCTATATAAGCAGATACGGAATGAATGAATCCTGTTAGTAAGTAAAATGTACAGTACAGTATTATCAATATGAAACAGTGGAATATAAATGTACTGCAAAATGCAAATGTAAAATAGTTGATGTTGTTGTTATATGGAGTTGTACAGTTTAATAGCCACAGGTGGTATCAGTCTCTTACTGAACGTGCTCATGTGACTGATCAGCAGGTTGTGAAGTGGGTGGGAGATATTGTTCAATAGGGTCTCTATTGTGGACAACATTACAGCTCCATCCCCACAATGTTACTGGCCTTGCAGATCAATTTGTTCAGGTTGCTTGCATCTGCAACCCTCAGCCTGCTGTCCCAGCATGCAACAGACTCATTAAACATATATATATATATATATATACACACACACACACACACACACACACACACACACACACATACATACATTCAGACACACATAAATATTACATACTATTTAAATATTATTGTGATCTGTAGAGATTCATTTAATAATTTTTTTCCTTGTTGTATAATTGTTTTAATATGTAGAAATACAAATGTTCAGAATTTTGATTTTGTTGGCAAAACCTTATGTCTTTTCAAGACTGTATTGATTGATAATGAAATGATCCAAATATAATATGGATATAATAAAAAGTTTTTTTTTTAAGATCCAATAAATTACTTTCAGAAGCCCCCACCCAATCCTTACCATAACAGTGCAACAGTTCCTGCCCTGTAGCAATGTCTCTGCATGCTCGAACTGTGACTGTGACTCCTGAAGCAAAATAAGATGGATTACTAGAGCCAGAGGACCAATGGCCCAGAGTGAAGGAGATACTTGTGTTAGGCTGGCAGGAGTGGTTGAGCAAGCTGAGTACAGGGAACACTGCAGTGGCAACGCGGAATTCTTTACTCGACTGCACTGGTAGGCTGGGATCCTCTGAAAGACAAGAAAATAGCCCAAACATTTAATGTGTAGGAATTACACCAGCCACGCAAAACACTGTCAGGTCTGACATGCTGCCATTCTGTTTAATCTATCTAAAGACAAATTACCATCATATATTCTCACTGGTCTCAAGTATAAATATCTCTGTTACTATTGTGAATTCTGCTTAACTTATTCCCATAATTCAACCATCATTCCCAGATTTTCATTCAGAAAAATGTCAAAACATCTGTCCATGAACTGAATCTTAAAGAATAAAAATAACATTTAGGAATAGCCAAGTCAAAGTCCCGACCTTAATACAATTAGGATGTTGTGAAAGGACCTGAAGGATGCAAAAAAAAAAAAAACCTCCAATATCCCAGAGTTAAAGCTGTTCTGTACGGAGTAATGGGCTAAACTTCCTTCAAGACGACGTGCAGGACTAATCAACAATTACCAGAAACATTTAGTTGCAGTTATTGCTGCAAAGGGAGGTCACACCAGATACTGAAAACAAAAGGTTCAAATACTTTTGCCACTCCTGGATATATAATATTGGATCATTTTCCTCAATTCTGTAGCACTGTGCAAGAACCAGATAACCCACTTGACCATTAAAAGTGAGGCCAATGCACTACTGTAGACCTTAGGCATCATAGTACAATCTATAAAGTTGGTAGAACAGTATTAGTTCAAGCAAAGGACAATAGGTGTCACTAGCAGTTCAAAGTCTCTGTGAGTACATCCCTGTTGAATACAGGGATTTCTATGAAAGCCTTTGATGCTTAAACCCAAGTCTGAGACGTCTCAGAAGAGGGATTAATAAGAGGCAAATGTCTCAGAAGTTTCCGAATCATAACGTGACAAAATATCATCTTATAGTGAGGAAAATGAAGGCTAAATGCTAACTGTGATGTTCATATCTGTATGCAAGTTGAACAAGAGTTTTTGCATAAAAAAACACATCTGAAATACTTGTTCGAAAATTGTAATGTTGGTTATCTGGTTCATGCACGGAAATCATTTCCGTGTTTCTGAGGTTATTATAGATTTGCTATTAAATCCCAGATTGGCACAAATTTTATTGCACATAAAGTTTGCACAATGTTTATCTCATTTCCCAAGGTTTATTAATTATGGAAATTACATTTAATTTTAGAAAAACAAAAACTCTTGTTTTTTTCTCAAAATAAACATTTTGTGGGTTGTCTGGTTATTGAGAGATTCGAGAGACATACAGAATCAACTCCGACCCATGGTTGGAACAAATATGGACCCCCTTCAAGTTCGCTTACCCGCCTCGCCTTGTAGTCTAGGACGCCATTATCTACCTGCTTAACCATGTTTGCGTGTCTTAATTGAAAGCTTTGCCTACCAGCTTAGCTCCCTCTTCACCACAACAGATGGGTACAAGCTCCGTTTTACACCGGAGGCTGCACCAATCCGCCTGTCAATCTCCATCCTTCCCTCACTCATGAACAAGACCCCGAGATAATTAACTCCTCCACTTGGGGCAGGACCTCATTCTAGGCCAGGAGGGTGCATTCTACCCTTTCCAGATAAGAAACATGGCCTCGGACTTGGAGGTGCTGATTCTAATCCCGGCTGCTTCACACTCAGCTGATAATCGTTCCAGCAAGAACTAGAGGTCCCGACTTTGCGGAGTCCAACCCCCACTGCAAACGAATTCAACATGTTGCTACCAATGCGGACCAAGCTCTGGCTCTGGCAATACAGAGACCGAATGGCCCCTAGCAACGGGTCCGGTATACCATATTCCCAGAGCACACCCACATGATAGCCAGTGAGACACGGTCAAAAGCCTTCTCTAAGTCCCCAAAGTACATGTGGAATGGTTGTGCAAACTGCCATGCCTCCTCCAAGATCCTGTAGAGTGTGTAGAGCTGGTCAAGAGTGCTGCGACCGGGATGAAAACCACATTGTGGAATCCAAGGTTCAACCATTGACCGGATCCTCCTCTCCAGTACTCCTGAATAGACTGGACTATATTAATCGTGTAAATCTGTGCCATCTCATTCATTAGATTAAAACATTGTTTTACCATAATTATTAATTATTTATTTGGGTAAGTGACCTTGACCTACTTTTCTTTTTCTTATAACAAGGCCTGGCTAAAAATGTTTACAATTTTGAGTAGGTCAGACCCTAAGCTAAAAAATTATATATAATTTACCCATAGTGAATTGAAAAATCCACCAAAATTGGCCCTAACAAGTAAACCACTTGTTCTCCTTTGTGGGTTTTCCACTGTAACCAAACACGTAATCTTAGTCTCAACATGTAAAGTTTATCATTTAGAAACTATAAGTTTAGAGAACATTTCAATACCACAAAAATATAATGAGTTGTTTATTTGTTTCTCATAATTAACGATGGCATCACATCACATCACGTTACCCGCCTATTACACGCCTCTTGTTCTCTATATTACTCTCACCCAGAAAAATTCTTATGTTTTTCGAGACATAAAATCTGTTGAATAGAGATTTTAATCAATAAAAACCTTCACAGTATTGGGCACCCTTATCTCTGTTTTTAAATGAATATTTTTCCTTATCTTAGATGTGTCACTATGTCTGACAATACATACTCGTGCAACATTCTCCAGACTGCACACAAAACTATTTTGAAATATTGTAATTATTTTTAGTATCTCTTCTGCCTGATAAAATTTTAATAGAATAACACAGGGTTCCCATGTGTACATGTACGCCGGAGGGACGGACGGACGTAAGCTATAGGTTTTTATTTACGTTTCAAAAGCAACTTAATGGTTAGATAATTTATTCTTACTAATGGTACTCTGCTCGCACCAAAAATCTACATAGTTTACAAGTATGATAAACTATTACAAGTGATACGTGACTGATCATCACTGATCATCAAGTAACTAGACTCTGTTGTAATGTAATATGTTGGAATAGGGGCAATAATAATGTTATATCATACAAAAATGTAAAATATATTTAAAAGTAGGGTCTAACCTTTGACTTTGATTGCAGTTATAGCTTGAGCATTACATTGGAGTTGCAGCATGTGTCTTAGAGCTGTAGCCCCTAGCAGGCTTTCTTCAGACCCCCAGCAAATACTCCCTTCTTCCTGATCATGGCATGGTGGCAAATCTTGTAAAAGTCTCTGAGTGAGTGTGGCCATGGTGAAAGCTAACAGGAAGCAGAAGTTAGGATTATGTTCCCTCACATGTGGTAACAGATTATAGATGCCCAGATACGACTTTGCAGAGAGACAGCTTGAATGATAACAATCTTGAAAGTTTTTGTTAGACATCAGAGGTGCTCCTACATTCAATTCTGATAGCAATCCCAGCCTGTCAGATGCCCCCACACAGACGCAAGGATTGCCATTGGCAGGCTTCCCATCACAAATCAAATTAAAACTCTCTCTTGTCCTCTGAACCTCCTTTACCCCAGCTTTAAGGGTCACTCTCAAGGCCAAATGTGCAAACAGCCCAAGAGCCAGTAGCTCTGAACCAGATGAACATTCCCAGCAGTGGTACTGATTCCATGCCTTGGTTTCACATGACTGTCCACAATATTGGGCATAGCTACAGCCACGACATGGTACAGCATTCAAATTGTCACACAAACAGTGATGGCAGTATCTGGACTCTGTTGTAAACATGCAGGCTTTTTCATTGTCCTTGTACTGTATGACCGGTATAAGAACAAAACTGAAAGCCTCATCTTCAAAAACTATTTCCCCTGCTGACTTGCTCTCTGTGGCCAGCAGGTGGCGACCCTTTTCAGGGGTAAAATGAACAGACACAGCAGATGATACATTGGTAATACTACCAGCACTCTCATTTGTTTGTGACATCTGATGCATGAATGGAGATGCTGTCAGATATTCCTGCATTTTAACCAGACTGATACACTTTGCTTTTCTGTCTATCAGTTTGCACTGCAGGTGACTTGGATAACCTTCATCAAAGGCCCGCTGAATGTCCTCCAGGCATTTCTAAATAACAGATACATGAAATGTTATTCATCTGTAAATGTGTGCTTTAATCAAAACTATTATATACAAGATTTAAACAAGAAAAAGATGCTTACTGTGTAAAGACGAATATGAAACAAAGCAGCTGAACGATTGGCATAGCATAAAGGCAGCTCTTCAGTATTTTTTTCAGCAAGACACACACCCTGAAATATACAATAAACACACACTGATGCCATGAACTGCACCTAGACAACTATTTTTAAGAGACACATGAAATATTGAGGGCAGTGGTGGCTCAGTGTATAAGGCTCCACTGCACAGTTGTAAAAATAAGATACAAAATGTAAGCTGCCCTAGGTAAGGTCATCTGGTTAAAGTGTATACACACACATACACACACACACAGATATATATATATATATATATATATATATATATATATATATATACACACACACACACACACACA